>ONZH01005861.1:0-71473 GCA_900303285.1 Rhinella marina | reverse complement strand
TGAACACTACGTATATACAATTATTTTGCAAGAGAACGCAAAGTACAGGTGCCAATGAAAAGGCTTTTTTTTTATATTTCTAGGTACACAGCCGTGTACAAACAGACAGACGGTGTGTATGAAACACTACGTATATACAATTATTTTGCAAGAGAACGCAAAGTACAGGTGCCCAATGAAAAGGCTTTTTTTTTTTATATTTCTAGGTACACAAGCCGTGCACAAACAGATCAGACGGTGTGTATGAACACTACGTATATACAATTATTTTGCAAGAGAACGCAAAGTACAGGTTGCCAATGAAAAGGCTTTTTTTTTAATATTTTCTAGGTACACAGCCGTGTAAACAGATCAGACGGTGTGTATGAACACTACGTTATATACAATTATTTTGCAAGAGAACGCAAAGTACAGTTGCCAATGAAAGGCCTTTTTTTAAAATATATTTCAAGGTACACACAGCCGTGTACAAACAGATCAGACGGTGTGTATGAACACTACGTATATACAATTATTTTGCAAGAGAACGCAAAGTACAGGTGCCAATGAAAAGGCTTTTTTTTTAATATATTTCTAGGTACACAGCCGTTTACAAACAGATCAGACGGTGTGTATGAACACTACGTATATACAATTATTTTGCAAAGAGAACGCAAAGTACAGGTGCCAATGAAAAGGCTTTTTTTTTTTTTATATTTCTAGGTACACAGCCGTGTACAAACAGATCAGACGGTGTGTATGAACACTACGTATATACAATTATTTTGCAAGAGAACGCAAAGTACAGGTGCCAATGAAAAGGCTTTTTTTTTTTTATATTTCTAGGTACACAGCCGTGTACTAACAGGTCAGACGGTGGGTATTTACACCTGGTATACAAAAAGGGTATTGCAGGCACACAGAACCCAGAACACTAGAGCCAAATAAACTGTATTTAAAAAAAAAAATAAAATTCACAGCCGTATACTGCCAGATCAGATGGTGCATATACACACTAGGTATATAACAGGGTTTTGCAGCCAAAAAGAACGCAGAACAGTAGTGCCAAATATAGTTTTGTATGTAGCAGAGCACCTAATACACCACTAATGCCTCTCTCTGTCCCTACTCCAGCAGCTATCCCTGAATACAGCAACCGTTCTCTGCAGACTGTATATTGTAGTAAAGCTATCACTGTACTGCACTATAGTAGCCCTGATAAGGGCTTTTAATCACGCTCCTGCCTGTCCAACAGCTAAAACCTATCTGTCCCTTCTCCAGCCTCTGTCCCTGACTAAGTTCACGCAGCATATGCGAACGAGCAGGAAGACCTGAGTTTTTAATATTCGAGGTCACATGTTTTTTTCCAGCCAATCCATGTAGACGCTGTTTTCGCGCTGCCAGCGTGCTCCGCGGGCCTGTCATACCCCCCTGCATGTTGATTGGTGGAAAAAGAGCGCCAGGGAAGGTGGGAGGGGAAACGAATTCTAAGTGCGCCATCGCCGTTATACTCGATTGAAATCGAGTATGCCGAATAGCGTAGTATTCGATCGAATACCGGCTCGATCGAACACTACTCGCTCATCTCTACTAACTATCACAGGATATTATGAAATACGTTTTTGATTCCTTTCTGCTGATGACCTTGCGTTTTATGTAAAACAAAAGTATTGTTGCTTTTATTACTCTTCATAAAACTATTGTTTCTACTGCTTTATACAATGCAGGGAAACAAAGGGTCCAGCTTACAAAACTGAAATGGCAAAAACTCTGAAAATGTATAAAAGAAAAACAAAACAAAAGGTGAGGGGTCTGTTCAACAGAGCTTAAAATCTGAAGGAAATCATGAAAGTGTTATAAATGAAAGATGTGACACAGATTTGTGCAGTTCAACTCAATAAGCTTAATTCATACAGTACTGCACTGTTTTAACCGAGGAGGTGGACTGTGCTGTCAACTGAGAGCACTTTTTGAGTTATATTCTAGTACAACAGAGTGAAAGGATGGAGGCTGAACTTCTTGTGCATGCTAAGCTATTATTTAACTGTGTCCTCTCCTCACAGTAGTCCCAAATGTAAGGACCATGAAAAATGCAGTTAAAGCTCTTTTTATAAATACAAAAATTAAAACATGCTTAAAATGACCCTCCAGTTTCCAATAAACATTTCACTATATATGCAGAATATACAGTATGTGTAACATATATATTACCGTCCTTTTCAATGTTTCTACATCTAACCGTCTCGTTACTAGTTCCTTTTTCACTTACGTAAAATGGGCGCCAGATTTTCAGACTATCCCATGCACAGTTCTTTGTAGTCTCAGACACTGTTCTTGGCAGTCTCTTCGGACAGTGGAACTACAGGGGAAAATAGAGGATGGACTGCCAATTTACATATATGAAGAGGATGCTGGGAATGGGATGAATTGTAGCAGCAACGTTAAAAAAGAGGGCACCAGGTATGTTTAGTACACATTCTGCATGTATAGTAATTTTTACTCTGAAACGGAGGGAATATATAGACTCTCTATACAGAGCAGTTACTGCTTAATAATCCAGTGATGACATGTCATTCACCTACATCATTATTAGATGCAGGCCACATTGGGCAGCACAGTGACTCAGTGGTTAGCACCGTTGCCTTGCCTTGCAACACTTTGGTTCCAAAGTGGAATCTTACCAAAGACCACATCTGCATGAAGGTTGTATTTTCTTCATTTGTTTGCATTGGCTTTCTCCATGTACTCTGGGCTCTTCCCTTACTGCTATAACATACTGATGGCCAAATTGACCCAAGTATGTGTCTGAGCTATGAAAACTAGACATGAGCACCATTGAAGTCAGGAATATTTGTAAATAATGACAATTTCTGTACAGCAATAGAGAATATATTGGCCATATACAGGGCCGGCATTAGGGGGGGGGAAACTGGGCAATTGCCCAGGGCCCTCATCATCTAAGTGGCCCCCTACTTCAGTGCTGCTGTTCAGCTGAACCTCCCTGAAAGTGAGCGGGCGGACAGCTGAACAGCTGCCCTCTAGACTGCAAGGTTGTGGGCAGCTGATTAAACATGTAGGAGCGAGGGAGCCCCGACTCCTCCTGCTGCTCCTCCTGTCTTTTAAGCCGGCCGCTGCGCTGCTGTACTGTGAGGAGGTACAGGGCGAATGATACTTCCAAAGTGTAGAGGGCGCTGTCTGCTTACCAGCTCTCCTGAACTACGATTCTTCTCTACTGCTGTCACTGATGCTGCAGTGCTGATGGTGGCCTTAACATGCCTCCCCTGGGCAATTCTAACATTGCACAAACTCTCAGGGGTCATAGAACAGGGGGTTCCCCCTGCCTTGTGCACCAGAAAGCAGAAGATTCCTGGTGCCCCTCCCCCACACAGCACCACAGTCTGGTAGCTGCAGCACTTGTCTGAATTCTCCCAGACCTGGATTACAGCAAAGTTATGTCCAGAGTCTAACATCCCCAAGTAGGTGCATATGTACTAAACAAGTGTACAGTATGTGTAACTGTTTATATACTGTGTGTAGGTGTGTCCATATATCTGCCTATCCAGTCTGTCTTCTATCTATCTATCTATCCATCTCCTATCTATCTCTTATCTATCGATCTACTGTATTTTTCACTTTATAAGACGCATTTTTTTTCCGCAAAATAGAGGGAAATGGTCAGTGCGTCTTATAAAGCAAATGTGCCAAAATCATGGTGGCCAGTGCATTGCAGAAGATGTGTTGGTCGACCGGCAGCAGAAAGCTGTAGTGCGGGGTGGGCGGCAGGAACAGCAAGGCATGCTGTGGGGCGGGCGGTGGGGAGAGTGAGGCATGCTGCAGTGCGGGGCGTGCGGCAGGGGACAGTAAGGCATGCTGTAGTGTGGGGCGTGCGGCAGGGAACAGGGAACAGTAAGGCATGCTGTAGTGCGGGGCGGGCGGCAGGAACAGTAAGGCATGCTGTAGTGCGGGGCGGGCGGCAGGAACAGTAAGGCATGCTGTAGTGCGGGGTGGGCGGCAGGGATAGTGAGGCATGCTGTAGTGCGGGGCGGGCGGCAAGGACAGTGAGGCATTCTGTAGTGCGGGGTGGGCGGCAGAGACAGTGAGGCATACTGTAGTGCGGGGTGGGCAGCAGGGATACTGAGGCATGCTGTAGTGCGGGGCGGGCGGCAGGGACAGTGAGGCCATGCTGTAGTGTGGGGCGGGCGGCAGGGATAGTGAGGCATGTTGTAGTGCGGGGCGTGCGGAAGGGACAGTAAGGCATGCTGTAGTGTGGGGCGTGCGTCAGGGAACAGTAAGGCATGCTGTAGTGCGGGGTGGGCGGCAGAAACAGTGAGGCATGCTGTAGTGTGGGGTGGGCGGCAGGGATAGTGAGGCATGCTGTAGTGCGGGGCGGGCGGCAGGGAACAGTAAGGCATGCTGTAGTGCGGGGCGGGCAGCTGGAACAGTAAGGCATGCTGTAGTGCGGGGTGGGTGGCAGAAACAGTGAGGCATGCTGTAGTGCGGGGTGGGTGGCAGGGATAGTGAGGCCTGCTGTAGTGCGGGGCGGTCGGCAGGGACAGTGAGGCATGCTGTAGTGCGGGGCGGGCGGCAGGAACAGTAAGGCATGCTGTAGTGCAGGGTGGGCGGCAGAAACAGTGAGGCATGCCGTAGTGCGGGGTGGGCGGCAAGGATAGTGAGGCATGCTGTAGTGCAGGGCGGGCGGCAGGGACAGTGAGGCATGCTGTAGTGTGGGGCGGGCGGCAGAGACAGTGAGGCATGCTTTTATACACTTAATTTGTGTATAAATGTTTAATAAAATATATAAAAATTCAAATCACTGCCTATCTACATATTAAAAACAAACAAAAAATAAACAGACATAATGTCCCAAAAAACACCCATAAGGTTAAAATATGAATGTATTTAACCCATATGGTGAATGCCTAACAAAAAATAAATCAAAATGGCCAATTCACCATTTTTTGGTTGCTTCATATCCTCCAAAAAATTTTATAAAAACAGATCAAAAGGTCATACACAACCCAAAATGCTATAAATGAAAACTACAGATCATCCTGCAAATAATTAACCCTTTCACACCTTTGTAGACATAGCTATAAAAAAAGTTTTGGGGGATCAGAATATGAAAAAAAATGTTTTCCAAAGTTTTTAAAACACAAGAAAAACTATATAAGGGTCCATTCACACGTCCGCAAAATGGGTTTGCATCCGTTCCGCAATTTTGTGGAACAGGTGCGGACCCATTTGTTTTCAATGGGGCCACATCCGCACTACCGCTCTGCAGTGCTGCAAAAAATAGAACATGTCGTATTCTTGTCCGCAGACACGGACCACAAAAGGCATTTTTTGTTATAGTGCTGGGCAAAATGCGGAACTCAAATGGCCGGTGTCCTTGTTTTGCAGATCCGCAATTTGCCAAACGCAAGACTGTTGCTGACATGTGGATGGACCCTAAATGTGATATCACTGTAATCGTACTGACCCGGAGAATGGAGGGAACACACATGTTCACATATTTGTTTTCATTTACAGAATCGACAGAATGTGACTGTGTTGTTAGCCCATTATTACAAGATTTGGGGCCCCACTTTTGATTTTGCCCAGGGCCACATTTTGTCTAAAACCGGCCCTGGCCCTATAACAGAAATACTGTATAGCATAAAAAATACGTATACAGGAATAGGAAACTCAGGACTCCCATTTTGTGATCTGAGGCCTCAGCAATTCCTCTGTGAATAAGTAATAAACGTGTATTGCAGGAAAAATACATGTATTATCCAGAACAATACACTACTTTTAATGACGACAGCGTGTAGATCATAAAGGAAGTCACATGTCGTGAGCTGGCTTGGTGGGCATGTAAGGTGCGCGATAGGCTCTCTGCACACATATCCCTCATTGCTGTCATGGGTAAAAAGGGATGATCATTGGCAGGGGCGGACTGGGAACTTAAAGGGGTCCTGGAAAAAAATACTAAAAGTGGCCCCATTTTGTAGTCGGGTCCAAATTGATGGAAGGCAGGACCAGAAATACCATATTGTGGCACATTATACCACCCAACAGAGCCAAATACCACAGTACATCACAAAATACTGCCAGCAGCACAAAATACTTCCCCAAAAACTTCCACTGGCTGGTCCTGAGGAGGACTCAGGTGGCCCCCTGGGCATCGGCCCACCGGGAAATTTCCCTGTAAGGTCTATGGCCAATCCGCTCCTGATCATTGGCTTTCAGGTCAATGGTGGCAGTATTTCTGAAACTGTGCAGTTTGTGAACTGTTCTTATGTTGCTGTAGTGAATGTGTATTGTGAGTGGACAAATGGCACCATTACAAAGACTTGGAAGCCATGGAGCGCCACATGCCATTGATGTAAGCGGTAAATGCAGTTATTGGCTATGAAGCTGAACGAGTGAGGACCTACACACTACAGTGGAGCAGCTCACCACCAAAATGAACCAGAGGGCTACCAGATGTGTGTCTAGAACAACAGTTCAGTGAACCCTACAGTGTATTGGGCTCTGAAGCAGACGGATCATCATGACACCTCTGCTAATAAAGTTGCATCAGTAGAAAACGCTTCCATTTTCATGGCAGTATCAAAGTTGAACTTCTGCTAATTGGCAAAGGGTTGCCTTTCCAATGAGTCACGGTTTCTGCTTCATCGAACGGATGGATGTTGGTGCGTCAAGCAAGTAACATCAGAAGACAAACAACCTGCAACCATTGCTAGAAGAACACAAGCTGGTGGTGGCAGTGTTAGGATCTGCAGAATGTTTTTATAGCATTCTCTGGGCCCACTCATCCATGTGGAAGGCACTCTCAGCCGCTTTGGGTATGTACACCCATACATGCTGATTGTCTTCCCTGGGCAGAATAGGATCTTCCAGTAGGACAATGCATCATGTCACACAGCAAGAAATGATTCATTCCCCATTCCAGAGCTAGGTCTCTCAATATTTTTTGGCACCCTGCATGTTAAAAAAAGTGTAGTTTGCCATTGGGGCAGCAACCACATCTCCTTGACCATTTTTAATCATAACAGACAGCCTAACGTGATCTTGCAAGGTTTGGCTCATCTCACAAGACCAGGATGAGTGAAGGCCTCATTCTGGGACTCAATGCAGAAGGATTAGTATGAGGTCTTTACTCAGTTTGGTCTTACTAGATGAGGAAGATCTTGCAAGTTTACTTGGGGCTTCTACATTGTTTTGATGCTGTCCACTATGATTTGCATACTCTGTACACTTTGCCTACAGAGAACAGATTTGGTTGCCACCCCCGATGAAAAACCATACCATGCTACCATATAAACAGCAATTCAACGGGGACCACGGCACTCAAATATTTGTTACATGCGTAAGTTTTATTTATCCATCCAAATGTTATATAAGTATGCTGGAAATTATATTGGAGTCCCATTACAACATACAGGATTGCCTGTCACCAGATCGATTGACGGCTATTGTGCTCTATATTATGATTTATTTGTTTCCATTTTATTTTTTATTTTCATTTTTCCTCATCTGTATTTGTATTTTGTACAAACAGGCCGTGAACAAGGTGTTGAACCGAAACGTTGGCCAATGTGTCTTTGTACATATAACGTTTGGATGGATAAATAAAACTTCCGCATGTAACAAATATTTGAGTGCCGTGGTCCTCATTGAATTACTGTCTACATATCACTTACCACTGAGCACCAAACAGCATCCTTCTGGAGTGCCGACCAACTAACGCATCACTGCTACCATATAGAGCACCAAAAACAATTAAGGGATATAGCTTCAGAATGACATGACACATGAACAAAAACAAGAAAATGCCATACTCATGGGGCCAGAAGACAGGTACTGAGCTTCAGCTGTGAATGTTATAACAAGTCCTCCTTAAGTTTTTCAGAAAAAAATAGCAGCAAACCATCTAATGCTCTTCAAACCTACAATGGTGCTTGCACTCTGTCATCAGACTTGTTGTGTTGTGCTAAGTACTGTTCATAGTCATGAACCCTTTGTGACATAATGGAATAATTTGGTGTAGCATCCTTATAAATGTCTGGTGTCAGCTCGAGCACATACAATTTGACAAACAAAAGAATGTGCAAAGAGGAGACTCAGCTTTCATAAAAAATCATTTAAACATTTCGAAATATAATTCTTTTCAATGCTCATGAGAAGCAAGTTATGCGATAGTTCAAGTTATACATTACTGAACTGTGCATTCAACACATTTTCTACCCTTATGATGCTTAGATAGCTATAGATTTCCTTTTGTATTTGCAAAGGAACTCAGTGCCACCAAGAACATAAATTCATAGCTTATGTAGCTTTTATGAGGGTTGCACCACATACAAGGGAGCAAGGACTGTCTTTAGGTTCACCCTACTATTTTATACAAGGGGGTTTGAGGGAGCTGAACAAACTGTAGGCTCTCCTCTCTTGGAATAGGGTATGGGGTGGTAGGAACCTGTAGTGGAAGGGAAGTTATAGGGGCCTTCTCAGCATTTGTCTTTGATGAAGATGTGGCCATAATACACAGTGAAATAAAGTTTATGATATGCAGTGAACCATTGTGACCAAGTGAAAATAGACTTTTGTGTGCATTTCTTCTATTGTTCTTTCACTGGTTTTTAACTTTACGGGAAGTGTAGTGCCCCCCCCCCCCCTTGATAATATGTGAAATGTGATTTCCTACTATATCACTTCATGTAAGGAAGGTGGCACAGCTCATTTGCTTTCAGTGTTATGATTTGGTTTTACGGCAGAGATCCCATTGGCAGACAAGTGACACTCCCTCTGCAGCCTTTCTGAGCCTACATGGACTCATGCTTCTGGAATGCTGATTTCCTCTGATATTGCAGTGCAAGATTACATTTTTTTTAATGTGCTAAGAGATTTTACTCCAGTTTCTGGACCCCTCAACACACATTACGTTTGACAACATTTGCTGCCTTTCAGAGGTTTGCAACCTAAAAAAATGAGTCTTCTGCTTTCTATTAGAAATAAATTAGATTATCTGCAGAGGAGAATTTGTATTTTAAAAGTCTAGTATGAGTTGCATTACTGAATCTTTTGTTGTGGAAAACTGACATGCCTAGGGAAAGAATGATTAAACAACAGTGCCCTGAGGGATGTGTTAGGCTGCAGTGCCAGCCTCCGATATTACATTCTGATAATGATGCATTTGTTTACTACATTCTGGTACAATGCTGAAAAAACACTGTAATAACTGGTACAGAAGAGCTGGTCCACTAAATGTACAGAAATAAGCACTGCACCCTTCTAGTACATGAGCAGCTACTTTATTTTTTCCTTAAAGGGGTTTTCCTGAAATTAAATATTGATGATCTATCCTTAGCGTAGGTCATTAATATCTGATCAGTGGGGGTTTGATTTCCAGCACCCCTGCCAATGAGCTGCTTGATGTGGCCTACTCACAGTCAGGGCTGGTTTTAGACAAAATGTGGCCCTGGGCAAAATCAAAAGTGGGGCCCCAACTCTTGTTATAATGGCCTAACAACATTCCGTAAATGAAAACAAATATGTGAACATGTGTGTTCCCTCCATTTTCCAGGTCAGTACGATTACAGTGATATCACATTTACATGGTTTTTCTTGTGTTAAAAACTTTGGCCGGACGATCTGTAGTTTATATTTATACCATTTTGTTTTTTGGAGGAGGTGAAGCAACAACAAAAAAATGGTGATTTTTTTTTTCCTTATGGCATTCACCATATGGGTTAAATACATTCATATTTTAATCTTATGGGTGTTTTTGAAGTTTATTTTTTGTTTGTTTTTAATATGGAGTGATTTGAATTTTTATATATTTTATTAATCCCACAGCAACCGAACAGCTCCCTCGATCTTGGGTATGCAGTACTCCCATGCAACCATGGCATCTGAGTGGTTAAACAGTGAAACAACAGAAACCCAAAATCTATGGTGCCTGCTCAGCTTCTGAGTGAGCACCATGTGTTAAATGGGCCTGAAAGGGCTCATTCATGCTGTCCACAAAAATGTGGATCCGTTTTTATGCGGATTAGACCTATTCACTTCTATGGGGCCCTTTTCTTCCATTCTTCAGCTCCACAAAATAAATAAATCATGTCCTATACTTGTCAGTGAAAACCAGGATGTGGCCCTATCGAAGTCTATGGGTCTGCAAAAATGCGGAACACAATCTGTCCGCAAAAAAAAAACAGATCCGAATTTTTGCGGAAAAAAACAGATCTGAATTTTTGCGGACAGCATGTGGCCATCTGAATGAGCCCTACTGCTTACTGGGGAGCAAAATATGTTGTATATAGATATACAGCATACAATATATAGATAGATACGAGATAGATAGATAGATAGATAGATAGATAGATAGATAGATAGATAGATAGCTGGGGAGCAAAATATGTTGTATATAGATATACAGCATACAATAGATAGATAGATATGAGATAGATAGATAGATAGATAGATAGATAGATAGATAGATAGATAGATAGATAGATAATTAAATACTAAACAGAAAATGGCAGCAGCACTGGATGAGCCATGAGACATAAAATGAACATGAAATGAACATATGAAGAAGCAAAAAAGCATAACTGCTATGTAGATAAAGTGGAAGCTCTTAGCGCATATAAATGATCATAAATATGTCGGGCTCATCCACCAACGATCAAGGTGGCTTCCAATCGGATGAGTCCTACACTAACACTGACCTGCATCCTACAAAAACCGGCAGGCCCATATCAGGAGAAACAGCATACCTGGTCAGAAGCTGCACCAATGTGAACAGGAGTGCTAAATTCCCAGAGGAGGCCAGGCCTCCTCTATATATACACATAAAATGACAAAAAGTGGACAGCACCTCCTACAGGTGAGAGTCAGGTGCAAGCTACCTGCTGGCTAATTAAATACTAAACAGAAAATGGCAGCAGCACTGGATGAGCCATGAGACATAAAATGAACATGAAATGAACATATGAAGAAGCAAAAAGCATAACTGCTATGTAGATAAAGTGGAAGCTCTTAGCGCATATAAATGATCATAAATATGTCGGGCTCATCCACCAACGATCAAGGTGGCTTCCAATCGGATGAGTCCTACACTAACACTGACCTGCATCCTACAAAAACATAAAATGACAAAAAGTGGACAGCAGGTCAGTGTTAGTGTAGGACTCATCCGATTGGAAGCCACCTTGATCGTTGGTGGATGAGCCCGACATATTTATGATCATTTATATGCGCTAAGAGCTTCCACTTTATCTACATAGCAGTTATGCTTTTTTGCTTCTTCATATGTTCATTTCATGTTCATTTTATGTCTCATGGCTCATCCAGTGCTGCTGCCATTTTCTGTTTAGTATTTAATTAGCCAGCAGGTAGCTTGCACCTGACTCTCACCTGTAGGAGGTGCTGTCCACTTTTTGTCATTTTATGTGTATATATAGAGGAGGCCTGGCCTCCTCTGGGAATTTAGCACTCCTGTTCACATTGGTGCAGCTTCTGACCAGGTATGCTGTTCTCCTGATATGGGCCTGCCGGTTTTTGTAGGATGCAGGTCAGTGTTAGTGTAGGACTCATCCGATTGGAAGCCACCTTGATCGTTGGTGGATGAGCCCGACATATTATGATCATTTATATGCGCTAAGAGCTTCCACTTTACTACATAGCAGTTATGCTTTTTTGCTTCTTCATATTGTTCTTTCATGTTCCATTTTATGTCTCATGGCTCATCCAGTGCTGCTGCCATTTTTCTGTTTAGTATTTAATTAGCCAGCAGGTAGCTTGCACCTGACTCTCACCTGTAGGAGGTGCTGTCCACTTTTGTCATTTTATGTGTATATATAGAGGAGGCCTGGCTCTCCTCTGGGAATTTAGCACTCCTGTTCACATTGGTGCAGCTTCTGAACCAGGTATGCTGTTCTCCTGATATGGGCCTGCCGGTTTTTGTAGGATGCAGGTCAGTGTTAGTGTAGGACTCATCCGATTGGAAGCCACCTTGATCGTTGGTGGATGAGCCCGACATATTTATGATCATTTATATGCGCTAAGAGCTTCCACTTTATCTACATAGCAGTTATGCTTTTTTGCTTCTTCATATGTTCATTTCATGTTCATTTTATGTCTCATGGCTCATCCAGTGCTGCTGCCATTTTCTGTTTAGTATTTAATTAGCCAGCAGGTAGCTTGCACCTGACTCTCACCTGTAGGAGGTGCTGTCCACTTTTTGTCATTTTATAGATAGATAATTAGATAGATAGAAAAAAGTAATTCCACAGCACCACCAAATTACTTTTTTTTTGGAATTACTTTTTTTCTACATGTGAGGATTTGACCACGTCCCTAGCCGCTGGCACACCGTTATACATTTTCTAACTTGCTGTGCTGCTTTCATTTTTTTCTTTTAGATAGATAGAATAGAATCTTCTGCTTTCTACTGCACAGGGCAACCGGTCCCCGTTCTATGACCCTGAAAGTTTGTGGCATGTGCCCTGTTGGAATTGCCCAGGGAGGCCTGTTCAGGCACACCATCAGCACTGCAGTGTTAGTGACAGAGAACAGTAGCGATGAAGCTCAAGAGAGCTGGTAAGCAGACAGCGTCCCCTACACTTTGCAAGTCTCATGTGCCCTGAGACTGTACCTCCTCACAGTACGGCGCAGCGGCCGGCTTAAAACACAGGAGGAGCTCCTCAGTCCCTGCTTCCCACTCCTGCATAGTTAATTAGGTGGCTCTGACACTGCAGTTTGAACTGCTCCTTTCCAACTGTGCGCCCGCTCGCTTCCACGGACGTTCACCAAAAAGCAGCACTGAAGCAAGGGGGCCCTTAGATGATAGGGGCCATGGGCAATTGCCCAGTTCCCCCCCCTGCTCACAGTACACTAAGCAACAACTTACCGTACACTGTACAGAGGCTGTGCTTGGTATTGCAGCTCAATCCCTTTCACTTGAATGGGACTGAGTTGCAGAAAGTCCATGTGACTGATGGACATGTTGTCACAGGCTGAGGAAGAGGCTGTGGCACTCACCTGACCACTGCTGCCCCTTCAAACAGTTATCAGGGGGGAGCCTGGACACCCACTAATCAAATACTGATGACTTATTCTGAGGATAGGTCATCAGTATTTAAGGCCCAGAAAATTCTTGTAAAAGTGATTGTCCAATATTTTGCTTTTAAGTTGCAAAGGAGCAGAAAAGGGTAAGAAATAGAAAGAACAAATATTACTCATCCATTAACTCCCCCTGTCTACCCTGCAGAGATGATATCACATACATCATTCACATCCTATGACTGGCTTCATTGGTCACGTGTCATACATGCGAGCATCACGTCTGAGGTCATTGATTGGCTTCACCTGTGACATAAATGACAGTGACATTTACCTTTTGTGACACCACCAACTCCTCATAGACTGTAAGCTCTTGTGAGCAGGGACCTTGCTCCATTTAACTGTTGGCTTGTCTGTTGCTATGTAATGTTTGATTATATTTGTGCATGACCCCTCTGATTTTAAAGCTCTGTGGAAAATATTGGCATTATATAAATATAGGTTCGAATCATTATAAATTATGTCCAGTATGTGATGTTGGCTTCCTGAGTTCAGGACTGGAAGAGAATACTGGTGCTAGAGCAGTGGCACATTTAAAGGGTTTGTAGCACTTTCCTGCTCTTAGGCAACCTCTATAGGATAGATCTATCACCTATTTGTTGTGTATGTGTGCCATACGTGCTCCCAATGTGTACACTGAGTCTGTCCATGCCCTAAATGAGGCTAAAGTATGCAAAAAGAGTGTGATGTTATTCAGAAATGTAGCCAACTATGCTTTTTAATAATGGGTTATATGTGGACCCATAACTGTCTAAGTAATTTAAAGTGGTTTCCCAGGCTTCTGATATTGATGAACTTTCCAAAGGTCATCAAAATCAGATTGATGGGGCTGTCACTTTGCACTCCCACTGTTCCCTGCAGCCATTGGTGCTGGAACTTGCACTATGAACAGAGCTGGAAACACAGTGCCATTCAAAGTATAGTGGCCACGCTGGGTTACTGCAACTCAGCTTCCATCTACTTCAGTGGGAGCTGAGCTGCTGTAACCCTGAACAGGTTAAAACATTGATCTTAATAAAAGCACGTCTTAGTGCCTGCAGGGTGCTGCTACATCTTATATACTGCAGGTACATAAGATTTTCACCTGTATATTGATTTCACTCTGTTAGGAGGTGCTGAATAACTTTAAATCTTACATAATCAATATGAGCATTCTGCCAGTTGCTTTCATGTTAGCATGCTGTTTCATCTCCTATAATGGAGAGTGTAAGCATGGCCATCTCTATGCTGAAAGCTTCCTGCATTCTAAACATCAGCAGAAGAGAAGACCGCCATACAACTTGTCAAACAGTCTTATTTTATTTTATAACTGTATGTACACTTGAAATTGTATCAGTCTCCTACTCTGCCTTTACTCTTCAGGTCCGACAGTCTCTCCTGCAGTCGCGCTCCCTGATCTTCTCCAGGCCGCGCTGCAGTCACCTGACTGCGTACATCGTCAGGTCATAGTGTGCGCACTATATACGGATATAAGGGACTTTATTTTATTTCTGATGGGCATCTTATTTGAGGTCTGACATGGGAGTTCTGACGTGAACACTGATGGGGGTCTCATCTAATATGGGAGTCTGACCTAAAGTCTGACTTGAGGTCTTATCTAATACAGGGGTCTGATCTAAGGTCTGACATGGGAGTCTGATCTGATTTGGGGGTCAGGTCTGACATAGGGGGTTTGATCTGATATAGGAGTCTGATTTGAGGTCTGATGTGAGAGTCTGATCTGAGGTTTGATATGGTGGTCTGGTCTGAGGTTTGATATGGGGGTCCAATCTGAGGTTTGATATGGGGGTCCAATCTGAGGTTTGATATGGTGGTCTGATCTGAACTCTGATGGGGGTCTGATATGGGGATCTGATCTGGGGTTTGATATGGAGGTCCAGTCTGAGGTTTGACATGGAGGTCTAATCTGAGGTTGGATATGGGAGTCTGATCTAAGGTTTGATATGGGGGTCTAATCAAAGCTCTGATGGGGGTCTGATATGGGATCTGATCTGAGGTTTGATATGGGGAACTGATCCAAGGTCTTATGAAGATTGGGGGTCTGTTCTGACATCTGACAAAAAATATTATTTTCCTCTTCTAAAACCTTGTTGCATGTTATCATCAGGTGCATATTATGAAGTAAAAAATATGGTAATTAGAAGCAGTATTTGCCGAAAAAGATAAGGCTGAAAGTCCATTCATACTGTACAAAACTTTTTCTGCCATGGATTTCAAACTAAGATAAATCTACTGAAGAACTTAAATGCTGCACATCCGAAAATCTACTGTTGTCCTCTATTCTGCACATATTTATTTATATTTTGTCAAATTTTTAAAACCTCATTCACGTGTTTTATTTTGTAAAATTCCTTTGATTTTCAGAGCGGAATCAGCCCTTCAAATGTATGACAATGGCACAGCATGTGAATTCACCCTCAGTCACAAATACATTTTCTTCTGTTCCTTAGAAACTACTAATTCAAGCATACAGGTCCCAAAAAGCATAACACTTAACTACTGCTTTATCAATCTATTTTTCCTATGATTCTTCTACTACATTGTACATAATGCATGCAATGCATCTGGAAAATCCTCAGCTTTCTTAAATGGAAGATGGATGGAAAAAACAGGGCTCTTCCTAGAGCTGACCACCCCACCAAACTAAGTAATCAGAGTTGAAGGGCCTTGGTAAGAGAGGTGAACAAAAACCAAATGGTTTTATGGCTCCGCTCCAAACATCCAGTGTGCAGATGGAGGAATCTTCCAGAAGCTTGACCATCACTTCTGCACTCAACCAATCTGGGCTTTATGGCAGAGTGCCCAGAAAGAAGGCTCTCCTCAATAATAGATACATTAAAGTATGCCTAAAAAAGCAGATAAAGGACTTTCAGACTGTGAGAAACAAGATTCTCTGGTCTGATAAAACCAAGATTGAATTTTGGCCTCATTCAAAGCATCATGTCTGGAGGAAACCAGATACTGCTCATCACCTGCCCAATACCTCCCCTACAGTGAAGCATGATGCTAACAGCAACATACCGTGATGGTGTTTTTCAATGGTTGGGACAGGAAGATTGGTCAGGGCTGAGGGAAAGCTAAATGGAGCAAAGAGATATTTTTAATGAAAACCTGATCCACAGTGCTCTGGAGTATAAACCTCAGACTAGGTCAAAGGTTCATCTTCTAACAAGACAATGACTCTAAGCAATTTTATTATTTCACCCCAAGACTCTCTGCATTTGTCAGCACAAGCTGTGTAAATCATCACATTAGGTCTTAAAATGCGCATGGTGCCCTTTTAATTCTGAGCCCTCTCATATGTTTAGACAAAAAATAGGGCTAAAACCAGGAAACAACGCATAATAATAACAGGACTTTTCACACTGGCACACGCTGGCACTGAAATGGCATATTTGTGTAAAAATTGCAGTTTTCACTTTGTATCATGATCTGTTCATTAATTTTTGCAAAACACCTTTGGGGTCAATGCTTAAAAAATCCCTTGATAAATTCTATGAAGGGTGTGGTTTGTAAAATGGGGTCACTTCTTGGGGTTTATTATTATTATTTCACCTCAGAGCCTCTGCAGTTGTCGGCCAATGGTGTATAAATCCCCAAAGGACAGCGAAAGTTTAAATCTTGGAATAATCCCTCAGCACTCATGTAAAACATCTTGTCTTTATTTATAGCTCTTTAAAACCATCAAATAATACAAAAAAGACATAAAATGCTACGTGTTTCGAATGTAACAAAACATTCTTCCTCATGGCCATGAGGCTGGCAAACCTGTCTCATTTATCATTTTCTACGCCTGTTTTAGGAGTAGAAACTGATCTAATTCTGCATAACTTAACCACATCAAGTGCCAGCGCAGGGGGTTTAAAGACCAGAATCTAAAAGGTTGGTCTTAATAAATGACCCCATATGTGTGGAGCAATTCCAACACTTCCTGTGACCTGAAGAACACAATTTTCACAGTGAACCATGTTGGTGGCTGATGCTGTTCTTTTTATTGGCAGGGACTGAAAAACCAGTCACGATTGAAGGAAAGATGAAAGTCTGCCAGAGATTTGAGACTGGGATGGTGATTCATTTTACAGAAGGACAATGACCCTAAACATACTGCTAAAGGTGTATTGGAGTGGTTTAACCCTTTCCCGACCACACAACATAAATTCACCTTGGCGGTTGTGCATTTAAAAATGCCGGGTGTTTTGGGCTTTTAACCCTTCAGATGTCATGTGACCACAGCATCTCGTTGCTCTAAAACCCGGAAGCATGCAGTTGTGCCTGGGAGAATAGGCAAAAATCCCAGATGTGCTAAGCTAACAAGGACATCCCCAAAAAGATTTACATCTTCAATTGGAGATAAAGGTGGTTATTGACTTTCAGAAGTTAAATGCTTATGCACATTAAATTTCTCAGTTTTTATTTTTTCCTAATTTTTCTGTCACAGTAAAAAATGTTTTGCTCCTTCAAAGTGGTGGGCATTATGTAAATCAAATAGTACAACCCCCCCCAAAAAAAAATAAAAAAATAAAATAATAATAATAAAAATAATAATAATTAATTAATTAATTCCAGGTTGTAATGCAGAAAAACTGAAAAAAATAGGTGAATACTTTCTCAAGGCACTGTAAACATCTGAGTGCTAATATTCCTTTAGTCCCAGTGTACTCTGAGGGTGTGGAAAAAAGAAAAAAAATATCTTCCTGTAGCAGGAAGGGGTGTAAAGAAGAATCAGGTGTCATGGAGCTCTTTTTCATAATGTCTCTCTAGCTGTTACCAATTATATTAAGGCATTAATGTATTCCTCTGCCTGTAGTAATATCATGGAGAGAGAAATGCGTGATTTATTGTATAATGGCAAGGAAGGAAGCATAGCAGTCATTAATAGGAAATTGCAATCCAGGTACAGTATAGTACAACATATATGACGTTTGTTGGTATCCCAAAGTTTTCAGTTCAACAGTAATTGTGTACTTTATTAATGGATTTGAATTGAATATCCTTTCTAAGTGATTGGCAGAAAACTTTCCACAGAAAGACCTTCTAACCCAACTGGTCTTTTTTACCTAAGTTTTTACCTAAGACTTTAACACATTGATGTGGATAGTATCACATCCGTTGTTTTAATTAGAACTGGAAAGAATGATCAGTTTTGTATTTGAAACTCTTGTTTTGGTCCTTTCCCAAATTTTTTGTTTTGTTTTGGTGACCACTGGAATACCCAGTGCATTGGCCCTGTTATATTAGACTCCAGTGGTGCCAACTTTTGGAAATCAATTTTAGTCATTATAAGAGAGCACTACATTTATAATTTGGAAAATGCATTTTTACTCTTCATTACTCACTGGACAAGATCCATTGATTATGCTCTTATAGTGTGGTCAGGTGCAAAAGAACAATTTAATGATTTTATTATGTATTTATATAACAGTCTCAATATGGAACTCATTGGATATTTTTGGGGTAATGAGGTTGATATTCTAGGTGTGAAAATTAAAGCCGGGGATTTAAGTGTGAAATTGATTACAAGGGGTTATAGTAAACCCACCTCAATTGCCCTGTTACATGATCTATCACCATTCCCAACTAAATGGTTCCTCCAATATGGTCAATTTCTACAATTAAGGAAGATCATTTGTGAATATGACTTGTTCTTAGAACATACCTTGGAACTGGTGGATAGACTTAAATTTTGGGGTTATGATGAGAATACTGTTTTTCATGCTTTTAGAGCAATCATAGAAATTATTTTTATTTTCAAAAGTAGACAGACATAGAATACCAGGTCAGTAAATTTTAAATACAGTGCTTTTGCTGACTATGTTAGACAAAGGACTTTTTGGATAACTGACCATCAGCCCCCCTAATTGCCTTCCAAAGATGCAAACATTTGAAAGATGAGTTGGTCAAGGGATGATATCAAGCTCCTAAAAAGGTCATGTCATGTTGTACCAACAGTTAACTAGAAGTGTGGTCATTGTTGATATTACACATCTGAAAGTATGAGTACGTTTTATAGAATAGGTGCTATACAACATACTATGTGCCAATGTATTACTTGTAGAATGGACTTTGTGGTGTACACTATCTTTTGCCCTCGTCATTTCTATGTCATCGGTAAAACCATACAACTTTTATTTAAACATTTCCAGGAGCATATTTATTCATTAGAGACTGGAAAAGGATATTAACAGATTAATTAACCATGTCAGGGATAAACATAATGGTGACCCTATTTCCTTTAGCTTTATGGGTCTACAGAGAGTCCTTTCCTCTGCCAATGGGATAAATAGACATACATGCTTATTTTACTTTGAAGCAGAATGCATTATAAAGGTGGTGCCTCAAGGATCCTGTGGACTCAGGGATAAGAATGATTTGTTGTCATTTTGTAAATATGAAATTGTAATGTTTCATTATATTATAGTCATTTTGCTTTTTCTTTTGTTGTTTTTAAATTATACTTCTGATACAAAGTAACAATTAAACATGCTGATCAGGGGGTTTAGGTGTTACTACTATGCTGAATCCCACGAGGCATTGAGGAAGCACCTGATGATGTAAAACGGCCATTGCCTGCATGCTATTCTTTCTCCTCTCATGTATATACCTGTTTGCACCTGTTTATCTAAATAAAAGGACCACTGGTGGGTGGTGATGTGCCGTGGGTTTTCTTCTCCATGTATTAATTTGGCATTTAGTCTCCAGATTTACATAGCATAAATGAAAATATAAAATTGTTGTGACTTATCTCAGCCAGTGATTGTCTGAGCTGGCATCTCCAAGCATTTCCTGCATGTCAAGCCAGGACCAGGAAGTGGAAAGCATCAGAATGAAAGTAGTGGAGGATTGGTGAGTGAATACTGCTTAGGTTTCCCACAATCAACATTTATCACCTATCCATGGGATAGATGATAAATGCCTGATCAATGAAGGCCCCAGTGTTGGAGTCCTCACTGATCACTAGACTGGAGGTCCAAACCCACCGATACAAGAACCAAGGGTACTATTATTTGAAGCACCAGCTGCAGGAGGACAAGTACCCTTTTGTAAGCTATAAGCCCCTACAGTTAGAGGACTGGGTCAATGATCTATTCCTCTGTGGTTCTGCAAATTTCAACAACCATGTTGGCATAACAAGAGTGAACCAGGTAGATCTCAATGCTTCCTGGTTGTGAAAATTGATCACTACAAACTTCCTTTATCACCTTCACCTTCAATTTCTGTGGTTTGCATGGTATTATGCTACTTTAGTGAATACTTTTCATATTGTATTTCCTAGTAGGAATATTTATAAACATGTCCTTGAACACTTCATATATTTGTTGCATTCTTTTAAGCTTGATGAAAGTCTGAATGGTAGTATTGGAAAATACAACTTACATTTCATACATATTTCATCATACATAGACCCCTGATAAATTAACGTGAAGCATATAATGTTAGTAAGTATGGTGTAAGAGTTGATGTCCATATTTTTTCTGATTAATGGTGTTTACTTGATTCTTGTGTGCTATGGCACTTTGTAAATGACTACTATTATATACACTAAATAATTATTTTTTTTTAGGTTTTAAATAACTTTATGTACTGTTTGCTTTGACTTCTGCATTTGTAATGCTGTGTAGTCATATTTCAATTATTTATGTTATGAAATATATCTGGTGTTCACACATTCACAGGCCTTTCTCTGCTTTGACAGATCTGTTCTCAGCAATCAGATTTTAGAAATGTGAAGCTAATTTGATTTGCTACCAAAAACAAGTCAAACCAATTTCCATTTCTTTTCAATATTGTATAGTATTTAGCCATGTTATGTTTTGTTACAGAAATCTAACTGGGTTAGGTATGTGCAAACTAGTTTGGATAGGCCAAATAAAAAATAGACCAACATTTTGTAGGTGTTATGGCTGATGACTTTACTTATATATTGGAAAATAGCATAACAGCAATCCATGATCAAATTCCTAAGCAGAAAAAAAGGGCAGAGTAGGCATGAGAAAATGTCCTTGCACATGCTTGCCCTAAACTTGCCGATGGCTGGCCCAGATTTAAAAGGGTTTTGCAAGACTTTAATACTGATGACCTATTCTGTGGATAGGTCATCAGTATCTGATCGGTGGGAGTCCAACACCAGGGATATCCACCGATCACCTCTTTGACAAGGAACTGGCGGTCCTGTGAGTGACAAATCTCCATGCTCACCAAGCACAGCACTATACACAGCGGCTGTGCTTGGTATCGCGCCCAACAGTATTCACTTCTGTGGGGCTGAGATGCGCCTAGGCCATGTGACCAGGTGTGCCGTTACTCGGCCTAGGGAAAGTTACTGCGAGCACCGCTGCATTCTCAAACAGCTGATTGGCAGGGTCTCAGGTATAGGATATCCACTAATCACATACTGATTACCTATCCTGAAGATAGGTCAGCAGTATTAAAGTGTCAGAAAACCCCATTAAAGGGGTTGTCCCATGAAAAATATTCTACAGTTTTAAAACCAGTATCTGGATCTCAATACTTTTGCAATTACATGTAACAAAAAATTTTGTATAGCTACTGAGTTATTCAATAAAATGTATCTGTATAGTGCCACTTAATTTGTTATTTCTTTGACCTGCTCATTAACCCCTTCACGACCAGTGCCGTACATTTACGGCGCTGGCCATGACTTTAAAGATGGCCGCGAGTGACCTGCATATCCAACTAGCAGGCACCCGCGGCTAACGTCCGCGACCGGCAGTAATGCTTATGCTTCCGGTGATGCTCTGGTTCCCCCGTGTGGCGATCGAAGGAGCCGGAGCGTGCCTGCAGCAGCCCCTGTCATAGTAAATGACAGGAGGGAGCGTGCCTGCAGCAGCCCCTGTCATAGTAAATGACAGGAGGCTGCTGCATAGGCTTTCCTATGGAGCCCTTGGCTGTAATAGGGCTCCATAGGAAAGCACTAAAATCATCATAGACTCCAATGTAAGTGCATTGGAGTCTATGATATAAGCAATCAAATGATTGCTTCTTATAGTTCCCTATGGGAACTATAAAAAAGTGTTAAAAAATAAATAAATAAATAAATAAAGTTTAAAAAAAATAAACATAAAAAAATAAAAGTTCAAATCACCCCCCTTTCCCGAAAATAAAAAGAAAAGTATTAAAAAATTTAAAAAAATACACATCATGGGTATCGCTGTGTGCGAAAACGCCCATATTATAAAAATAAATATTTCCCATACGGAAAAAAGCGAAACTGTAAAAAGCATCAAAATGGCCGATTCGCCATTTTTTGTAGCTTTAAAAAAAAAATGTAAATAAAAAGCGATCCAAAAGTCATACACACCCCAGAATGGTATCAATAAAAAGTTCAGATCGCCCCGCAAAAAATTAGCCCCCATACAGCTCCGTACACATAAATACCAAAAAGTTATAGGGGTCAAGAACTAAAAAAAAAAAATGTCCAACTTTATATTTTTTTTTATCACTATCAAAATGCAAGAAAAACTATACATATTAGGTATCGCCGGATTCGTCCTGACCAGTAGAATGAAAGTAACTGGTCAGTTTTAACGCACATCGAGGGCCATAAATAAAAAACCGGTAAAACTGTGGTGGAATTGCGTTTTTTTGCAATTTCACCCGATTTGGAATTTGTTTCCCGCTTCCCACTACACCATATGCAATAATAAATGGTGGCGTTGGAAAGTACAACTTGTCCCGCAAAAAACAAGCCATCATACAGCTATGTGAACAGAAAAATAAAAAAGTTATGGCTATATCAAGGCAGGGAGCGCAAAACGAAAACACAAAACCGAAAAAACCTCAGGGATAGAAAGCGTTAAGAAGGCCGCACATGCTCAGTCTTATCTTTCAACTGCCTCCTGAGTTGTGATAGGGGGAGCTGAGACACGCCTCCTGAGCTGCAGCAGGAAAGACACTCCCCTTGAGCTGCCAGCGTGATAGAAATCTAGCAGAGAAATGAATTGGGAGATCTCTGGATCCATGTAAGGTAAAGGATTGATTCTAGCTTTGTTAGAAAAAGGTTACCATGTACTATATGAGGTCTGGTTCTTCATGGGATAACCCCTTTAAGTTTGTGGAGCGCTGACAGCACAAGATGGGACAAATCTATTAAGAGGTCTCAAGTCTCTCACTCAACACTTCTTTTTCAAGGTGTTGTGCAGTGCAAAAATATTGATGACCTATTCTGAGGATAGGTTATCGATATCTGTTTGGTGTGGGTCCTACTCCCGTAACCCCTGCTGATCAGCTGTTTGAAGAATTAATGGTGTTCATGTGAGTTCTGCTTCCACTTCAAAATTACTTGCTTGAGTGAATAATTTTGGATATTGAGGATAGGTCATCAATATCTTTGTACTGCACAACCTCTTTAAGATGGGCATATGAAACACCAGTCTTTAGTAAATATGCCCCAAGGTTCCTTTATCCTGCTAAAAGAATTGCAGAGAGCAGGTGCAAGCACATTTATTTCCCTGAGAATGCCCTCTCTTACTACCCAAATTGCTCTAATCTGGACTTTCTAATGTGTATAGTAAGCAAAGGTTCAGTGAAGGTGCGCAGAAAGAACAGTAAACATCTCGAGATCGTTCTCCTAGTGTAGTGATTTTAATCAGATCAATATAGCTAAATTCTGAGGAAAAGTGTTGGCAATTTAATTCTACAAAACTAATCAATTGAAAAAAGCACATCATAACACTAACATTTATCGGACTAAAGTGTGGATTCTAATGAGTTTTTAATCTGAAACAATTAGCTATGAAGATTTTACCAGATTCAAGTGCTGGTATTCTTATTTTCTTTTTCTATGTTATAACTATTGTTGAGTGATACGAAGCATCCAAAGTGGAATTCAGTTTGAAGTGTAGGAAAAATTTGATTCTAAACTAAACCGAATTTCCTTGCGCTTCGTGGTAACTACTGTATTTTTCGCTTTATAAGACACAGTTTTTTCCCCCAAAAGAAGGGGAAAATGGTCGTGCGTCTTATAAAGCAAATACTAATGAACACTTCTATTATGGAAACGCTCACTAGTATGTAATAGGTCCCGGGAGCGGGGAAACATACTCACCCTCCTGCGCTGCAGCTCCGCTCCTGGTCCGGCGCTCCTCTGTCTTCTTCTCTTGGTACTGCAGGCTGATCTGAGGTCTGATGGGGGCACAGTGGGCTGATCTGAGGTCTGATGGGGCACAGTGGGCTGATCTGAAGTCTGATGGGGGCACAGTGGGCTGATATGGGGCACAGTGGGCTGATCTGAGGTCTGATGGGGGCACAGTGGGTTGATCTGAGGTCTGATAGGGGCACAGAGGGCTGATCTGAGGTCTGATGGGGGCAAAGTGGGCTGATCTGAGGTCTGATGGGGCACAGTGGGCTGATCTGAGGTCTGATGGGGGCACAGTGGGCTGATCTGAGGTCTGGTGGGGGCACAGTGGGCTGATATGGGGCACAGTGGGCTGATCTGAGGTCTGATGGGGGCACAGTGGGCTGATCTGAGGTCTGATGGGGGCACAGTGGGTTGATCTGAGGTCTGATAGGGGCACAGAGGGCTGATCTGAGGTCTGATGGGGGCACAGTGGGCTGATCTGAGGTCTGATGGGGCACAGTGGGCTGATCTGAGGTCTGATGGGGGCACAGTGGGCTGATCTGAGGTCTGATGGGGCACAGGGGGCTGATATGGGGCACAGTGGGCTGATCTGAGGTCTGATGGGGGCACAGTGGGCTGATCTGAGGTCTGATGGGGGCACAGTGTGCTGATCTGAGGTCTGAAAGGGGCATAGTTGGCTGATCTGAGGTCTGATAGGGGCACAGTGGGCTGATATGGGGCACAGTGGGCTGATCTGAGGTCTGATGGGGCACAGTGGGCTGATATGAGGTATGATGGGGGCACAGTGGGCTGATCTGAGGTCTGATGGGGGCACAGTTGGCTGATCTGAGGTCTGATGGCGGCACAGTGGGCTGATATGGGAGCACAGTGGGCTGATCTGAGGTCTGATGGGGGCACAGTGGGCTGCTCTGAGGTCTGATGGGGGCACAGTGGGCTGATCTGAGGTCTGATAGGGGCACAGTGGGCTGATCTGAGGTCTGATGGGAGCACAGTGGGCTGATCTGAGGTCTGATGGGGGCACAGTGGGCTGATCTGAGGTCTGATAGGGACACAGTTGGCTGATCTGAGGTCTGATAGGGGCACAGTGGGCTGATATGGGGCAAAGTGGGCTGATTTGAGGTCTGATGGGGGCACAGTGGGCTGATATGGTGGCTGATGGGCTGATCTGAGGTCTGATGGGGCTAAGCGGACTGATCTAAGGTCTGATATTGGGGCTGAGTGGGCAGATATGGGGCTGAGTGGGCTTATGGGCTGATCTGAGGTCTGATGGGGGTCTGAAAGGGCTGATCTGAGGTCTGATGGGGGTCTGGTGTGATATCCTGAAATTTATGGGGGGTCTGATATGAGATCTGATGAAAAATATTTTTTTCTTATTTTCCTACTCTAAAATCTTTTAAAGCGAAAAATACGGTAATCATTCTTAAATGGTGACTTGAGTTGTCTTACAAAGAATGGAAAAAAATCCTAATCCATTTGACATCACCACGCGATCACCCTGGGAGCACGCAGGTCCTTCGGCTGGTCTTTTTCAATCAAGAGACAAGCAGACTGCCTCTGCGTGAGCGAGTGGATGAGGCGGATGATTTTTTTTTTAAATCCAAAAGGCCATATCGCACTAGCGTATTACCATTCTTAGCGGCCGTTAGACGGGTGTACTTCTGTCTAAAATGCCGTTAAAAATGGTCCCATTGATTGATAGGCTGAACGAGGCTTTAACATAGCGATTTGTAATGAATTAATTCGTAATGAATCAAATTTCTTGTCAAACTTGGGTGAAGCTGCCGAATCAAATTTTTCAAAACTTTGCTCATCTCTAGTTATAACTAGTGCTGAACCTTTAAACGATAGACACAAAGTATGTGAAAGTAAGTCTAAGTAAGTCTTCTAGCCAGTTCACCATTGAACTGATTTCCCTTCTTGTTATACCTTTCTAATGTGATCCTAGAATTACAGCTTGGTTATTTAATGGCATTGAGTATATTTTGCACATACTGGATGCTATAAAAATATATTTGCTTTGGCCTATATAAGACGAGTAGATCTTCCAGGCGATTGTCGGGAAGGAAGCATTCTTTCCAGGCAGTCTCCTGCTCTCCTACTATTACATGCAGTGATCTCCTCCCCAGTATGGGGAGGAGTGACTGCTAATGCCATAGCTTCTTCCATACTGCATCACTGTCTGCCAGCAGCATATCATGGTTACACAGCACAATCTGCCGCCGGCAAACTATGAGTTTCAAACCTGCTGATTCCTGCAGATTCCAATTGCCCGATGAAAGTTTGCTCATTCATCAGGTAATCAGCAGCAGTATTATGCCCTTTTCACACGAGCGGGAGACTCGCATGTCTCCCGCAACGCATCTACAGGTCTGGACTTCGGCACTGACTGGGATCGCATATAATGCTATGCTATCCCTGTCCGTGCCGAGTCCAGCCCTGTAGATGCGTTGCGGGAGACATGCGAGTCTCCCGCTCGTGTGAAAGGGGCATTACACTGCCAGATTATCGCTAACGAGCGCTCATATGAACACTTTCAAGCAATGATCTGCAAGATTATCTACCCATCTAATGTAAGCGCTACTTTCCAGGTACTTCAGGGATACATGTAAGATTTCCTGGTGCTGAAGTAGATTGTATGGGCACTATATATTGGTGTTGGAATGTTTGTGAACCCTTCAGAATTTTCTATATTTCTGCATACATTCTGCACACCTAAAACTACAACAGATTTTCACACAAGTTGATAAACCTAGCCATATGAAACAAATTCATCAAAAATATTAGATTTATTAATTGAGGAAAATGATTAAATATCACATCTGAGGGTGGCAAAAGTATGTGAACCTTGAGGGTTAGCAGATAATTTGTAAGTAAAATTACAGTCAGGTGATTTCAATCAATGGGTTGACAATCAGATGTGAGTGGGTGACCTGCTTTATATAAAGAACGGGAATGTCAGACCACCACCAATCTAATGTTGATGACATCTGAAGGACAAGTCATCAGTATCAAAAAGCTGGAATACTCCTTTAAGGATGATGGACTCTGTCCAGGTCTGAGTCTATTAATTGGAGTCAGACAAAGTTCAGAGTGATGAAGCATTTAGTTACTTGAACATGTGCATAGCAAGGACCTTGTACAATCAAATCAGTGAGATATCTCAGCCAGAAGATTCTCAAATGACAGAGATGGCTGTCCATATAAGAATCTACACCAAGCTTTGCGTTATGACATTGTTTTATTTCCTAGCAACACATAGATTGTATGTTTGCTCTGTGGATAGAATGCTATATATCTGGAAAGAGTAGTTTCAAAATATTTTATAGAAGTAATTTTCAAAGTATTTTATAAGGGTAAAATAATCTTAGTAATATTTTGCTATTTTCCTAGAGCTGAGTTTATCGTTGTTATTAACAGAGCTCTCCCTATCTGTCAGTATGACATTGCACATCTTATTTACAGAGAAGAATAGTGTGCAGATGGAACAACTAAAACAACTAAAAGTTGGGTACTTGAAGTATTTTCCCAATGAATAAAGTACCTGAGATGTCTTCACTCTGAAGGCTATTGTAAGTAAAAAACATCAGTGCTTGGTAAAAATAGACATTCTGTATATATTGCAAAAAATAAGAATGACATGAATATCTTACTATGGAAAACTAAAACATCACATTGTATTGTGCATTTAAAGAGTGTAAACCCTATTAAAAAAAGGCACAATACCTGGTAGGGTTTATTCTGCCAAGCAAATCTATACCTCATTTATCTACCTCAGTTGTGCTGTTCCTTAGAAAAAAGACTTTTTATTAATAAACTAGGTCTTTAGTGCACCAAGAGATGGGCTCCAGCCCGCTCTGCACCTAGAGCCACTCCAGCCATCTACATGATCGACAAGGCCGGGCATCTCACCTGTCTCTATAATCTCATGCCTGTCTCCTTCAGTGGAGATGCATACTGCCCATCAGTGGCGTAGCGTGGGTTGCCAGCACCCGGGGCAAACCAAGTATTGCGCCCCTCCCTCCAACATGTGACCACGCCCCTTTTACACACCCCTTTTTACAAATAATGCATAAGATGTCACCTGCAGTCCTACGTAACACCACAGATACCACAGTAATAACTCCCTGAGTACAAATAATGTAGTAGATGTTATCTTCAGTCCTGTGTAACACCACAAATAACACAGTGATCACTCTCTGAGTACAGATAATGTAGTAGATGTCTCCTGCAGTCCTATATAACACCTCTGATAACACAGTGATAACAGTACATGAGTACAGATACTGTAGTAGATGTCACCTGCAGTCCTATGTAACACCACAGATAACACATTGATAATTCTCTGAGTACAGAATATGTAGTAGATGTTACCTACAGTCCAATGTAACATCACAGAAAACACAGTGCTAACTCTCTGAGTACAGATAATGTAGTATATATTATTTGCAGTCCTATATAACACCACAGAAAACACAGTGCTAACTCTCTGAGTACAGATAATGTAGTATATATTATTTGCAGTCCTATGTAACACCACAGATAACACAGTGATAAGTCTCTGAGTACAGATAATGTACTAGACGTCACCTGCAGTCTTATGTAACACCACAGAAAACACAGTGCTAACTCTCTGAGTACAGATAATGTAGTAGATGTTATCTGCAGTCCTATGTAACACCACAGATAACACAGTGATACTTCTCTGAGTACAGATAATGTACTAGACGTCACCTGCAGTCCTATGTAACACCACAAACAACACAGTGATAACTCTCTGAGTACAGATAATGTAGTAGATGTTATTTGCAGTCCTATGTAACACCACAGATAACACAGTGATAACTCTCTGAGTACAGATAATGTACTAGACGTCACCTGCAGTCCTATGTAACACCCCAGATAACGCAGTGATAATTCTCCAAGAACAGATAATTTAGTAGATGTCACCTGCAGTCCTATGTAACACCACAGATAACACAGTGATAACTCTCTGAGTACAGATAATGTAGTAGATGTCTCCTGCAGTCCTATATAACACCACAGATAACACAGTGATACCTCTCTGAGTACAGATAATGTAGTAGATGTTATCTGCAGTCCTATGTAACACCACAGATAACACAGTGATAACTCTCTGAGTACAGATAATGTACCAGACGTCACCTGCAGTCCTATGTAACACCACAAATAACACAGTGATAACTCTCTGAGTACAGATAATGTAGTAGATGCTATCTGCAGTCCTATGTAACACCACAGATAACACAGTGATAATTCTCTGAGTACAGATAATTTAGTAGATGTCAACCGCAGTTCTATGTAACACCACAGATAACACAGTGATACCTCTCTGAGTACAGATAATGTAGTAGATGTTATCTGCAGTCCTATGTAACACCACAGATAACACAGTGATAACTCTCTGAGTACAGATAACGTACTAGATGTTATCTGTAGTCCTATGTAACACCACAGATAACACAGTGATGACTCTCTGAGTACAGATAATTTAGTAGATGTCACCTGTAGTCCTA
Source organism: Rhinella marina (assembly GCA_900303285.1). NCBI lineage: Eukaryota > Metazoa > Chordata > Amphibia > Anura > Bufonidae > Rhinella > Rhinella marina. The sequence continues at coordinate 41,755 of ONZH01005861.1, read as the reverse complement.
TGTAACACCACAGATAACACAGTGATAACTCTCTGAGTACAGATAATGTACTAGACGTCACCTGCAGTCCTACGTAACACCCCAGATAACACAGTGATAATTCTCTGAGTACAGATAATGTAATAGATGTCACCTGCAGTCCTATGTAAAACCACAGATAACACAAAGATACCTCTCTGAGTACAGATAATGTAGTAGATGTTATCTGCAGTCCTATGTAACACCACAGATAACACAGTGATAACTCTCTGAGTACAGATAATGTAGTAGATGTCACCTGTAGTCCTATGTAACACCACAGAAAACACAGTGTTAACTCTCTGAGTACAGATAATGTAGTATATATTATTTGCAGTCCTATGTAACACCACAGATAACACAGTGATAACTCTCTGATTACAGATAATGTACTAGATGTCACCTGCAGTCCTATGTAACATCCACAGATAACACAGTGATACCTCTCTGAGTACAGATAATGTAGTAGATGTGATCTGCAGTCCTATGTAACACCACAGATAACACAGTGATAACTCTCTGAGTACAGATAATGTACTAGACGTCACCTGCAGTCCTCTGTAACACCACAGATAACACAGTGATAACTCTCTGAGTACAGATAATGTAGTAGATGTGATCTGCAGTCCTCTGTAACACCACAGATAACACAATGATAACTCTCTGAGTACAGATAATGTAGTAGATGTTATCTGCAGTCCTATGTAACACCACAGATAACACAGTGATAACTCTCTTAGTACAGATAATGTAATAGATGTCAACTGCAGTCCTATGTAACACCACAGATAACACAGTGATAACTCTATGAGTAAAGATAATGTACTAGACGTCACCTGCAGTCCTATGTAACACCCCAGATAACACAGTGATAATTCTCTGAGTACAGATAATTTAGTAGATGTCACCTGCAGTCCTATGTAACACCACAGATAACACAGTGATAACTCTCTGAGTACAGATAATGTACTAGATGTTATCTGCAGTCCTATGTAACACCACAGATAACACAGTGATAACTCTCTGAGTACAGATAATTTAGTAGATGTCACCTGTAGTCCTATGTAACACCACGGATAACATAGTGATAACTCTTTGAGTACAGATAATGTACTAGATGTCACCTGCAGTCCTATGTAACACCCCAGATAACACAGTGATAACTCTGAGTACAGATAATGTACTAGATGTCACCTGCAGTCCTATGTAACACCACAGATAACACAGTGATAATTCTCTGAGTACAGATAATGTAGTAGATGTCACCTGCAGTCCTATGTAACACCACAGATAACACAGTGATAACTCTCTGAGTACAGATAATGTAGTAGATGTGATCTGCAGTCCTCTGTAACACCACAGATAACACAGTGATAACTCTCTGAGTACAGATAATGTAGTAGATGTTATCTGCAGTCCTCTGTAACACCACAGATAACACAGTGATAACTCTCTGAGTACAGATAATTTAGTAGATGTCAACTGCAGTCCTATGTAACACCACAGATAACACAGTGATAACTCTCTGAGTACAGCTAATGTAGTAGATGTCAGCTGCAGTCCTATGTAACACCATAGATAAAACAGTGATCACTCTCTGAGTACAGATTTCAGAACACACACAGTGTGACCTGAAGTCTGGGGCCAGGCTTCGGCAGTGTGTGCCAAATTCTATTTCCACCTCTCCGCCCCCCCCAAAAAACAGATATGTGGATGGACATTATTATATACAGTAGAATACAGCACCACATACCTGTTACATCCAGTGACGTCTCCTGTGATGTACTCTTTCCTCAGCGTCTTCATTCGGAGATAGGACCACCATGATGCCTTCTTTCAGCCGCGTCTCGTCTCTGCAAAGTTTCACAGAAAATTTTTTAGATTCCTTACTTTACTATCATCCTCAGATAACAGACCTCCCCTCCCCGTAGTGCACATAAGTATAATGCCCTCTGTATAATTATAATATATAATGGCCCCCTCTGTATTATAGCAATAATTATGCCCCCCTTCAGCCCCTCCAACATACAGTCCCATGTAAAATACATCATTCCCCGGCCTTCAGCCCCTCCAGCATAAAGTCCCGTGTAAGATACATCACTCTCCTGCCTTCAGCCCCTCCAGCATACAGTCCTATGTAAGATACATCACTCCCCAGCCTTCAGCCCTTCTAGCATACAGTCCCATGTAAAATACATCACTCCCCGGCCTTCAGCCCATCTAGCATACAGTCCCATGTAAAATACATCGCTACCCCTGCCTTCAGCCACTCCGGTATACAGTCCCATGTAAAATACATCACTCACTGGCCTTCAATCCCTCCATCATACAGCCCCATGTAAAATACATCACTCCCCGGACTTCAGCCCCTCTAACATACAGTCCCATGTAAAATGCATTACTCCCCCTGCCTTCAGCCCCTCCACCATACAGTCCCTTGTAAAATGCATCACACCCCCTGCCTTCAGCCCTTCTTGCAAACAGTCCCATGTAAATAATATCACCCCTCCCTTCGGACCCCTCTAACATGCAGTCTCCAGTACAAGCATTATTCCTCCTCCCTTCAGCCCCTGCAAAATGACCCCCAAGTAAAAATAACAGTCATTCTTCTCCATATACTGACCTGCAGCTTCAGCTTCTCTCTCCAACATCCTGCTCTGTAGAACGTGCAGAAAATATTGAGACTTCGCCCCTTGTCCTGACATCATACCTACTAGGAGCAACTACATTCTAGTCACTACGATCGTTCTACTGCCTCATAGGCTTCAGGCCACTAGCGTGAAGCCTATGGGGAAGAACAGAGGGGATGGGATGCAAGTTTGTGCCCGGGGCAACGGCCCCTAGGGCTCCCCCCCATGCTATGCCACTGCTGCCCATCACCCGTCACTTGTGTTAAAGGAAGGGAGGAGGCATTATTAAAAAAATGTAAGTAATTGCACTACTGTACATGAACAAAATGTTGTTTTGCTGACTCCCATTTTAATTATTGAATTAAGATGTTTTAGTGACATCTATTACAAACAGGTGCATAAAATCAAGCACACAGCCATGCAGTCTCCATAGACAAACACTTCTTGTCATACTGAAGAGCTCAGTGACTTTAAACCCTTAACCCTTAGAGTCCCAGCGCGGTACATGTACGCCGCAAAAATCACTGCCGCAAGTCCCAGCGCCGTACATGTACGGCCCTCTTATCGGGCGGGCGCAGAAGCTGTCCGCGTCCGTATTGACCGGCTTTATAAAAATATCACGTCATCCACCCCGCCAGGTGAACGCAGTAAAAAAAAAAAAAAAAAAAAACGTGCAAAACAGACATTTTTTGGTCACCTTCTCTTATAATAAAATAAATCTAATGTGTAAAACTTTCCAAAAATAAAAAAGTTACACATATTGGGTACCGCCGCATCCGTAACAACCTGCTCTATAAAAATATTACATGAGATGGCCCCCCAGGCGAATGCTGTAAAAAATAAAAAATTAAAACTATGCCAAAACAACCATTTTTTCCCCTCTTGCCTCACAAAAAGCGTAATAACAGGCGATCAAAAAGGCGTATTTATCCCAAAATGGTACCAATCAAACCATAATCTTGTCCCGCAAAAATGATACCCTACCTGAGACAATCGCCCGAAAAATAAAAAAAATATGGCTCTCTGAAAATGGCAACACAAAAAAATGATTTTATTCTGTTCAAAAATAAATCTAATGTGTAAAACTTTCCAAAAATAAAAAAAGTTACACATATTGGGTATCACCGTGTCCGTAACAACCTGCTCTATATAAATATTACATGAGATAGCCCCCCAGGCGAATGCTGTAAAAAAAATTTAAAAAAAAACTATGCCATAACAGCCATTTTTTTTCACCTTGCCTCACAAAAAGTGTAATACCACACGATCAAAAAGTCGTATGTACCCCAACATGGTACCAATCAAACCGTCATCTCGTCCCGCAAAAAATGAGCCCCCACATAAGACAATAACTCAAAAAAATAAAAATCAATGGCTCCCGCAAACCAATCCATCAAAATCTGTGTTCTAAAATCCATATGGCGCTCCTTCTGTTCTGAGTCCTGCCATGTGCCCCCACAGCAGTTTACCACCACATATGGGGTGTTACCGTATTCAGGAGAAAATGGGGAACAAATTATGGGGTGCTTTTCTCCTGTTACCCCTTGTGAAAATGAAAAATGTGGGGCTAAAGCAGCATTTTATTGGAAGAAATGAAACTTTTCATTTTCATAGCCAAGTGTTTCCAAATTCCGTAAAATGCTTAGGGGGTCAAAGTGGCCAGTACCCCCCTTAATATATTCTTTGAAGGGTGTAGTTTCAAAATGGGGTCACTTTTTGAGGGTTTCCACTGTAGTGGTACGTCAGGGTCTCTCAATTACAAAATGGTGCCTATAAACCATTCTAGCAAAATCTGCCTCCAAAATCCATATGGCGCTCCTTTCCTTCTGACCACTGCTACAAACCCATAGAGACGTTTACCACCACATATGGGGTATTTCTGTAAACTGCAGAATCAGAGTAATGTATATTGAGGTTTAGTTTGCTGTTAACCCTTGCTGTTTTGCAAGAAAAAAAATATTAACATGAATAATCTACCAAAAAAGTGAAATTTTGAAATTTCACCTCCATTTTCCATTAATTCTTGTGGAACACCTCAAGGGTTAACAAAGTTTGTAACAGCAGTTTTTTATAATTTGAGGGGTGTAGTTTCTAAAATGGGGTCATTTATGGGTGGTTTCCATTACGTAAGCCACTCAAAATCACTTTATATCTGAATTGGTGCTTAAAAAATGGTTTTGGAAATTTTGTAGAAAATTTGAAAAATGGCTTCTAAACTTCTAAGCCCTCTAACGTCCCAAAAAAGTAAAATGACATTTATAAAATAATGCCAACATAAAGTATACATATGGGGAATGTAAAATAATAACTATTTTTGGAGGCATTATGTATTTTGAAAGTAGAGAAATTCAAATTTTGAAATTTGCTAATTTTTCCAAATTTTTGCTAAATTTGGTATTTTTTTATAAATAAAAATGAAATATTTTGCCACAAATTTACTACTATCGTGAAGCACAATATGTTACGAGAAAACAATCTTAGAATGGCCTGGATAAATAAAAGCGTTCCAAAGTTATTACCACATAAAGTGACACATCAGATTTGCAAAAAGCGGCCTGGGATTTGAGGTGAAAAGTGGCCCGGTACTGAAAGGGTTAAAGACCTGATCTATTTTCATATTTGTATTTTTAATTTCTCCACCCCATGTTCCAATAGCCATAACTATTTTATTTTCCGTACATATAGCTTATTTTTTGCAGGAGAAGATGCATTTTTGGCACCATTTAATTTACCATGGCTTATACTCAGGGGCAAATTGGCCATAGACAGGGAAATTTCCCCATGGGCCGATGCCTAGAAGGGCCGACCATGCCCTCCTCATGACCACCAGCCGGGTACATAATGATCTGATTCTCTCTTACACACCTAGCCAGCAGTCGTAGGTGCCATCTTGAATTCAACAGTGTCAACAACCTCAGGACAGTGATACAGCTGAATACTGTGGTGCAGGTGGCAGTATGTATTTTGTGCTGTAAAGTTTTTATTTTGTTTTAGGGGGCAGCGGCCTCCTTGCTTCGAGTCAAGAAAGCCACTCCCCACTTCCCAGTGATAGACAGTTTGCCTGGGTGCCGGGGATCGCGCAAATCTAGCGCATGCGCGTTGCGCGATTTCTGACTGTGCGATCCCGGCCCCGGCTCTTCAGTTTGCCGGCGCTTCTGTGACCCCTTGCGTGCGGGGACGGCGGGCGCGCTCTCGCAAGCGCGCTCGCTTTGTAATGCGGCGCATGCGCAGAGACAGGAGAAGTGCCGGCAAACTGAAGAGCCGGGGCCGGGATCGCACAGTCAGAAATCGCGCAACGCGCATGCGCTAGATTTGCGCGATCCCCGGCACCCAGGCAAACTGTCTATCACTGGGAAGTGGGGAGTGGCTTTCTTGACTCGAAGCAAGGAGGCCGCTGCCCCCTTGACTTCAAGATGACTCGGAAAAGTGCGCGCAGGAGGAATAAAAGTTCAATTTACTACAGTTTCACCAGGCAGTTCTCAGTATCCGGAACTTCATTTGAATCACACTGGTCTATACATTAAGGTAATGTTTACAGTTTAATTTGCCTAAAGGAGGTGACAGGTTCCCTTTAAACTTAATTTTTTTAACTTTTTCTCTAGTAACTATTAGCCACCTTAGGGACTAGAACCTGGGATCTTTTGATCCCTTGTACTGATCCCTTGCACCATAATAGAAATCTTTTAGGGTAAGTAGGATTTTGACATGCTGAGCTGTGCTTCTTGCTTATCTTAGCAGGGAGGTTACCACGGCAGTCCTGGGAAGCCTCAATAGGCCTTTGGCTGTCATGATAACAGTGAAATTGTGGGGCTTTGATTGGAAGGGGGAGGGAGCCACATCCATGTGCCTTTCCACACAGATGCCGCAATCACTTTTGATCATGACATCTGAGGGGTTAAACGATAGGGTTCGGCGTGATCCCACTTCCCTGACATTGCAGCTGGATGCCTGCTGTATTATACAGTGGGCACCTGCCGTGTATGGAGCGAGCTCACCGTATCAGCCCACTCCATACAATTTAGTTTGCATAATGCCGTAAATGTATGGCATTAAGCATTAAGGGGATAGATGTGGCATTGTCATGGGATGCTGCCTGAAATTTTAAATCTTATATGTCAACCGTAAGTGCTGTCAGTGTGACGTATAAGTGTCTAGGAGTTACAGCAATTCAGCCACAAAAGCAGTAGACTATGACTCACTCACATAACTCACAGAGCTGGACTGTTGCATGCAAAAGTGTGCATAGCATGAAAATCACCGATATACTGTTGGCTGAATAGTTGCACACTAGTCTAAGATTACCATGCTAGTCACCCCATTTTCAGTGATGGCACATGTTATTGCAACAGCATACAAAGAAATTTTGCACCATTGCATGCGTCCACCTTTGTAAAACAAGGTCGGTGGAAGCCTTTCTTTTTCCAGCACGACTGTGCAGAGGTAGGTCCATAAAGGCATGGTTGGATGAGTTTGGTGTGTCTGCAAAGAGCCTTGTCAAACACTTTTATAGGGTGACTTTAAATGCCACTTGTGAGGCAGACTTTTTTGCGCAAAATTCGTGCTTGACCTGTATTAAAAAAATATTTTTGTTTTAAAATGATACATTTAAAAGATGGCACTTGCCTGGAAGTTCCTGAAAGTGAAATCATTCTTATTATAATCCTCAGCGCTTTTAAGTCTTATGTTGTCAGGCAATTTTTTTTCACTTGACTGACTTACTAAATTGCAAAGTTTAGAGGATTTACGTGGCTTTTATTTGACAAAGTCATGCTAAAAGTCTGTAGTTTATACACTGGTAAATAAAGTAGCAAGAACAGACATTCATTATGTGCAGTATTTGCCATATTAGCAACCACCAACTTTAATCGTCTAATAGATTTATACGGTTGGTACAGGGGTGCTTACTTCATACAGCCTTTTCAGGTTCATGGATGGGATCCAATGTGAGCTTATAAACTAGTATATAATTTCCTTTCATGCCATCATGGTGGTGTCTGCTGAGATCTAAAATTTAAATATTAAATATATTTAAAGTAATCTAAATTTACAAATATTATTATTATAACCTGTTCTAAATATGATTAAATGACTTTTTGTAATATACTGTATTTTTGGTTTTATAAAACACCGGATCATAAGAGGTTTTAGAGGAGGAAAATATATAAAAAAAAGTATTTTTCATCAGACCTTAGATCCGACCCTCAAGTCTTCATCAGACCCCCAAATCAGACCCTCAATCTGACCCCCAATTTTTATCAGACCTTAGTTCAGACCTCCAATCTTTATCAGAATCTTCATTAGACCCCCAATTAGACCCTGAATCTGTATCAGACCTCAGATCATACTCCTGAATCAGACCCCCAATCTTAACCAGACCTCAGTCTTCATAAGACCTCAGATCAGACCTCCAATCTTTTTCAAACCTTAGTTCAAACCCTCCCAATCTTCATTGGATCCCCGATCTTTATCAGACCATAGATCAGACCCCCCAATCAGACTCCCAATCTTTAGCAAACCTCAGATCAGACCACCCAATCTCTATCCAACCTCAGTTCAGAGGCCCAATCATCAGACATGAGGTCAGACTCCCCAATCAGACCCCAAATCTTTATGAGACATCAGATCCTCCCATTCTGTATCAGTCCACAGGTCAGACCCCCCAATCTATATCAGACATCAGATCCGACCCCCCCAATCAAACCACCAGTCTTTATCAGACCTCAGATCAGACTCTCCAGTCAGACTCCCAATCTTCATCAGACCTCAACTTAGACCGAAAAAAAATAAATAAAACTTATCTCTCTATCTCCAGATGGAACACTCTTCCTGCACTTACTGCTCCCTGTACTACAGTATACAGGCAGAGGCTTGTATTGCACATCTCTCTTTCTGCCTGTACCAGTGCTACTCTCCTAAAGTGCTGTGTTGGGCTTTAACAGAGCAGGCACAGGCAGGAGTGATGTGCTATGTGAGCTTCTGTCCTGTGCTCACTGTACTAATAACCTGTAGCAATGTGCTATGCAGGCTTTTAGTTGAGTTGAATGGAGCGAGTGCAGGGAAGGAGCTCAAATAGCAGATTATTTGTTATTTATTATGTTTATGTATTTACTTATATAGGTAAAACTGGGGAAAACTGGTGATTTCAATTTTTAATATTTGTGTAGGTTTTATTTTTTACATTTGTAAATACAATCTCCTGATTGCTTGTACGATAGTTAGAAATAGTATACTAATACAGTCTATAAGATTTTCGCAGGTTGCCTGTGAAGCTGTGCCTCGGGCATGACTCTGCAGGTAGCTTTCTATGACAGTGGTGGGAGCCTTCACAAGGCCCCTGGCTGTTATAGCAACCAGTTGGAAGACCACAATTTCTCTGCGCTGGCTCCAATGAGAGGACCGTGGCGAGCTACTGACTACAGCATCTGGTCATCAGCAATACTGGTCATTGAGGCCAAGCTGTATCATACAGCTGGCACCTACCATGTATGAGAGGGAACTGCTTGTGATTCTGCTCCATACACCTCTCGTGCCATCCTGCCATACTGTTACATCAGTGGGTGCCAAGAGGTTAAATAAAATATTGCATTTATTACCAAATTATTTATATATATATGAATGAATAGTAATGCTCTAAATGAGAGGTCACATTTTATAGAAACAACGCTTGCAGCGGGGTCGAACTTGCCCATCAGACTACCAGAGGATCCTCAGATGGGCTCAAGTTCTAACAATAACAGGTCCCTTATAATACAGAGCCCCTAAGGTTTAGCAGAAGATAATGTGGAACTTTACTTGGACCCAGTAACCATCAGATATCCTATTAAACCTTATAGATGATAAGACCTGAATATATAATGATAACAGAACTTACTTAAGCTTTTACTGTACTTCTGCATACCATTCTGTGCTGATCAGGCAGGCACAGACACTGTGCTTGTCCAATTAGTGTTATTGACAGCCGGGCCCCTGCTGTATCCACCGGCATTGCTGAAAACTGAGATGCCAGCAGATTAAAACCTTAGGTGCTGTGGTAAATGCTGACCACTGCATCTAAAGAGTTTACAGAGGGAGAGGACTCCCTATTTTACTGCATTGACTCTTTACAATGCAAATGTACATTACCAATGGCTGCTAAGGCATCAGGGCCTGCCAGCGACAGAGGCCTATGAGGCCTGGCCCCTAGGCTGTGTTTCATAGGTAAACTATCAGTGCAGTACAATAGAGTGTGTAATGTACTGCATTGGATAAGGAATCAGACTTCTAAAAGTGCCCCACAGTGGTAGAAAAATAAAAAGTAAAAAAAAAAAAAATTATATATATATTAGACATATTAGGTGTCATCACATCAGTAATGACTGGCTCTATAAAAATGTCACATGAGCTACCCCATCAGGCAAATGCCATAAAAAGATAAATAAAAACCTTGGTACGGCAGCTATTTGAACCACAAAATGGTATTAATGAAAATTAATCTTATCCCGAAAAAAGGAGCTGTCAGAAAATGAATGTCTTTTTAACAATGCTTTTATTGTGTAAAACAAAAAAAATGTATTGTAAAATGAACAAAATGTACAAAAATAAAAAGTAAAAAAATATTTTAAAGAAAAATATTTTATAAAAATTTTAAAAAATAAAAGTGTATAAATACCCCATTTATCCTCATGAAGTCTTTTGGTATTGTAAAAAAAAACTGAAAAAAAAATAAAAAAGACATATTAGGTATTCCTTCATTTTTAATGACCTGCTCTATAAAAATATCACATGATCTACCCCATCAGGCGAACTCAGTCAGAATAAAATAAAAAATTGTGCCAGAACAGCAATTTTCTTGTCACCTCGCAAAAATCATAATATTAAGTGATCAGAAAGTCGAATGCACCCCAAAATAGTATTAATAAAAATGTCACCTCATCTCACAAAAAACAAGCCATCACACAAGATAATTGTCAGAAAAATAAAAAAAAAATATGGCTCTCTGAAAATGGTAAAAGATAAGCATAACATATTATGCATTGAAATAACATATCTATGGTAAACTCGAAATTTTCAGCAAAATGCTCACCTCATCCCTTGATGGGCAGTTTCCAACATGGGGTCACTTCTCGGGGGTTGCATTATTTATTTTACAGAGACTCTACAGTTGTCAGCATAAGATGTGTAAATCACCACATTGGGCCTCAAACTTGCATGGTGCTCTTTTAAATCCTGAGCCTTGTTGTATGTCCAGGTAAACGAATAGGGTCACATGTAGGGTTTTTATAAAACCAGATAGCAGAGCATAACAATAAGAGGGGCTTGATTTTCACACTGGCATATGCTGGCACAACATATTGGGCACTGAGATGGCATACTTTGCACCATCTGCTGTGAATAGTTTTTTCAAAACACTTGTTGGGTCAAAATGCTCACTACACCCCTTGGTAAATTCAGTGAGGGTGTGGTTTCCAAAATGGGGTCACTTCTTGGGGTCCTTTTTTTTAAGCCTCAGCTGTTTTCGACCAGTGCTTCATAAATCACCTGGCATGGTGTTCTTTCTCTTCTGAACTCTATAGTGTGCACAAAGAGCAGTTCAAGACCCTAAAGTGAAAGTCCTGTATACACAGACACTGGGTCCACAAAATGATTTCCTCTGATGGGCCCAAGTAACTTCAAGTCTGATTCTTCATTTGATTAAAACGGTTTACAGTGTAGCACAAGTATGAGTTATATTAGAACATCTTTCCATGATCACTATTTGTATAGCTTTTCTGTAATGTTATAAATATATTGTGGCCAGATTATCAGAACAATCACCGTAGCAGTAGATAGGATTGATGTGGTTCAAAGTCGTGATCTGTTACATATTTTCCAGTGTAGCCATTTATTACCAGTTACCAATTCTACCTATTTACAATGTATACAAGTATAATAATAATGAAGACTTAGCTTTTATTATTTCCTTTAAAACCTTTCTAATTTTATTAAAACTATGAACCCACACCTCTGTCCTATGTGTTTGATAGTAATAATTCTAAATAGCTGTGATATGCAGAGAAACAATTAAATAGTTGTCTGGCTTACTGTTAAAATCACCCACTACGTTAGTTGCACACAGGGGGATTTTTCCATTGCCACTGTTATTGTATCACAGTGGCAATAAACTACTAGGGAACACATATTTTAATATTGCTTGCACATATTATTTCTGGAGAGGTTAGCACTGTTGGTATTGACACTATTGTACTGACTCTAGTTACCAACAGGATTACCTATAATATTACTATTCCTTGTTGTTCCAGACTCGCTATTCTTAGCTAACAGTGCACTATTAGGGCTACGTCTCTGCTATGATTTGCCGAATTGCCACTGACATTGGTGGTAGATTGCTATTAAAAACTTTGACAATTGCCCCAATTCATTTGAAGATGATTTTAGTTGTTTTTTCTGGAGAATCGTTTACAGGAACAGGAGCTTTGCAGTATGCTTCCTCTCCTCTGTATCTTAATAGGAAATCCCCCTCCTGGCAGGAATTAAGCCCAGCCCACTCCTACCCAGAAGGGAGGAACAGGGTGGTTAACCCTGTTCTTTCCAACCATTTGCCATCCAAATACTTCCTGGAAGATATGGCCACAAACATGAAAAATAAATAACAATACAATAGAAAACTATGTACATCAATTGCAGATAGCCCCCAGGTCTAAGGTACTGCAACTGCACGTCTGCAGCCTTGGATTTCTGCTGTGGAAGGTACATGACTGATTTTACATCTACATATAATACATACTACAGTTTTTTGGGGAGGGGAAGAACACCACTGCACTTTTTATTGCAGTTTTTTTTTTATTCCAAAGCCAGAAATGGATCCTGCTAGGAGAAGTAGCAGTCCTTCCTTTATCTTTGACATTCCTATTGGATTAGAGTTCAAGAGGGGCCTGGATGTATTTCTGGAGTGTAATAATATTGCAGGCTATAGCTACAAGAGAGGGGTCGTTGATCCAGAGAGAAATTCTGATTGCATGATTGGAGTCGGGAAGGAATTTTTTTCCTCTAAAGTGGGGAAAATTGGTTTCTTGCCTCTGGATCAACTTGCAGGATAACAGATTAAACTGGGTGGACAGATGTCTGTCAGATGTCTATGTTACTATGTTACCCCTGGTGTTGGTTAAAAGAATATATATCAAAAACTGCAGGGTCATTGGTCAAAAAAAAGAAAAGAAAAAAAAACTATTTGTAAAACCACCCATAGACTGAAAAGACTGTGCAATTGCAAGGATAAAAGAACATCCCATGATATTAGAAGTGTTGCAGAGAGTGACACAAGTGCAGTATCTGAAAACCTTCTTCACTGTGATGTAATAGATAGAGTTTTCTCCCTGAAGTGTTTATTTAATGCATAAGATGCATTAACTGTGAAATCCATATCTGTCCCTGTGCAGTAAAATAAATTGACTTTAAAGAAATATATTTTAAAGGTCAATACCAAGTATATAATGTTGAGAGATATGTAAGTACATACCTCATAATGCTATTTGCTTCAGTGCACAACATTCGGAAAGTGTCACTTTGAAGATAAAATAGCCTCCCTCTCCGGATAATCTGTCAGAAATCTGATGAGATGCACTATTGAAGTTTCACTGTTTCTTTCTATGTGTTTTGACTTTAAAGTCCTTTGGGTTATACTTTATTAATCTATAGAAATCACAGCTCATGGTAATTTCAAACTGGTTAAATTGTTAAATGCAGCATGAATTGTTTTCCATACATAAATAAGGCAGTTCACTCAAAGGCTGTAAACCATATTGCTTTGTTAAAAGGGTTGTCTGACCTAGGAGCCAAAAACCTGAAGGCCTGTAATCTGTGGACAGTAAAAAAAACATCACCCTTCTGCGGTCCAGACATTTCCATGTCACTTCTCTGTTCCCGGCTGGTTTGCAAGTGACTTGGTCCTGTGACCTCTGATTTCCCCATAAGCGTTTGATCACTGATTTCCGTAGGTGAATATGAGCCAAAACCAGGTGTGGGTCAAGAGCACAAACCAGGTTCAAATAGTTCCATTATACCTTATCACTGTGTAGACTGCACTGCCAGATGTGGTTAACAATCACTGATGAAATCACTGATCAAAACACTGACCAAATACTGAATTGTGTGAACTAAGCCTTAGGCCAGCATTGATCTTTCAACAAAATTTATCAATTATCAATAGTACAGTGTATGTACATGAGGAATAACTCTATTTCTGGCCATTATATGACTTTTATCTAGCATTTTAGCAGTTTTCCTCTGTTCTTGGTAAATATCTGGTTTGCAGGTCACTCAGGCATGGTGGGTGGAGACTAGCTGCCATCCACTGCACATAGAAAGTAGAGGAGAATCCCCTTCCTAACTGTCTCACAGTCACTCAAAACAGCCCTAGGATAAAAGAGGACACTGAACTGACCAGTTTTTTTGTGAATGAAACAGTTGTGATGAGATATAACTTTCCTATGTAGCTGTGCAGTCTCTCTGGCTGTATGTGTCTCACTCATTTCCTGCTCACTCTTCCCCCTCCTTTCCCCATAGACTTGTATTGGCATGTGTATTATAATCCTCCTGAACAGATGATCCTGTCTTGGATGTGAAAAAAAGCATTTTTCAAAGTGAAAAGCGATTGGCAGAGGGAGAGGAGAGGTGGGCTGGAAAAACAGCTGATAATAGGAAAACTAAACATTTCTCACTGCATAAATCCAACGTTTTAGGACACATTTATGCAAATATGTAGAAAATTCTGAAGAGTTCACAATCTTTCAAGCGCCACTGTATAAATATGTTGACATCCTATCCTGGGGTGATGACTCAGAGGTACAGTAAAGTTGTGTGGCTGAAAAGAATTCACATGCCATATTTCTGCACCATTTCAAAATAGTCTGTAAGGTGAGCCATACCACCACCATCTTATGGCAGGCACTCTGCTACACTGTGATTACTTCATAATCTAATTTTTGTGTGTTTTTTTTTCCCTTCTATGTTGCTATACAAAATAAAATATAGACTGGTCACTTACAGTTCACATGCGTCAGATTTGTTACAGACATTTTTGCGACTGTCTAATTCATCTGGATGGGATTTTCATAAATTCAAACACATAAATTAGGAGCATCATCTGGCAGTCTGTGCACTAGCGATGAGCTTCGTATATTCATTATGAATCCTCCTTATTTCCTACTCCGAAGCGAATCCGGATTTATTCAGATTCGCTTTTTACGATTCGTAAATGTTCTAACGCTACAAACGCTACATATGCATTCTTCTTGCCCCCCGGCCCCCAGAAGCGGGAAAATGACGATATGCCCCCTCAAGAGTGGGAAAGTGAAGATACGCCCCCCTCAGAAGTGGGAAAAACCCGCCCTGCCCACCGGGAACTATCTATTTGGAAGTATAGGGAGTGAAGACTCCTCCCTCATTACTCCGCCCTCCTCTCCAGTTCAAGCCAGCGGTGAACGAGATACCACAGCATGGCGAAACAACTGCGACCAAAGTGTGGAGAGATTTGGTAGCGAGTACCCCGAACCACCGGCAACTGCAGAGGAGATTAGAGTGTCACAATTGGCCAAGATAATCCCACCAGCACCTAAGGTTTCCGCCATACCGGCTGGTGCGGTGGAGGCGGCTGGAGCGTCCATTCCACCGCCCAGGAGGAGAACAACAACACCTTCCATGCGGCAGAATCCCATCATGCCTGCATCAGTGACGGCCCACACCCAGACCCTATGGGACTATAAGAAAGCGGTGGAGGACTGGGTCATCCAAGTGCTTGACCATCTGAGGCCGGGATACCCTAAGCTGGAATAGCATAAAGGAACCGTTCTATGGTTTTCAGTCTAGTAAGGCAGTGTCTTCCTTGCAGACGACAAGGACAGGGAGGAGCACTTTGTGGGCTGCAGGTCTGTGAAACTGTTTTACCTGCCCCAAACCCGTCATAGCCTATACGTGGGGAATCAGGTGGAATATACCCCCATGGCATCCTTGAAAGGCCCCTTTGCTACAGGGGTAACGTTATTGTCTAAGCCCCTGGTACGTGCATCGCCAGCCAAGATCTGGCCGGATGATCCAGCAGCCACGGGATGCGCATGCTGCCTACAAGAGTCACCAGATTGCACCCTCCGTTTCAGGGAGAAGCCACAGCCGGAGCCTCTGATCCCTGGATTACCACCACCACCACAGTCCTTTCACTTGGGTCAGCTGAATACATAATCTTTCACATTCCAGCCCATAGTGATTATCCAGTACCAGCTACCATGGAAAATGAAGTCAGCAGCAGCCAGGGGAGCGGGCAGTTCTTCCTTGGGTGCAGCCTTGCCTGAATCGCTGCATCCAGAAGTCCTTACCCCTGCTATCCTGGCAGGAGTATCTGGAAAGTGAAGGCTCAAGTGGCAGCAGCGCTCACCAGTGTGACCATCACCCGGTCAAGTCCAAATTCTGGCAGCAGAGGGCAGTGGAGCTCAACTATGGCAGCCAGCTTGGAGGGAGGAGTTTCCTCTTATGTTCTTTAGTAGCAGCAGTAGCAGCGAGGAGGACTTCAGGTCCCTCATCTGAGGAACCCTTCTACAACTGGCTGTCACTGTCTGGCTGATTTAAAGGACACCTCATGGAGTCATGGTCTGGACCTATAGGAGCCACAACATGGACTGCACCTGACGGGTGAGAGCTAGTTGGCACTTGTTTTTAATGTATCTAGTTTGTATTGCCCCCTGTTTGACTCTCACCCAGATGGCCATGGCTTGTCAGGACTCCCCCCATTCTGCAGAAAATTCCCAGTTGTGCCTAAGCGTGCCTATTTTTCCTTTCACCCCCTTCTCAGGTTATTTGGGAGCCCACTTTGCAAAAAAGGTTCTGTATTTGCTGCTATTTTATATTATCCATGTGGATTACACGTTACCTGTTTGGATTACAAAATTACCTCACATGGATTACAATTGAATTTTGGACTATGTGTTCCAGTGTTTTATGCCAAGCAGCCATGAGGAGAGACTCAAATGTATATCTGAGCCTATTATGCTTGCAAATGTGAAATTGATTGCACTAAAATGTTTGCATAATTATGTCTTTGCAGTATTTTAGCAATAATGTTTTTTACAGGTTCAGCAACGTTCAAGCACTTTAGCCCATTGTGTGTATCCTTTTTCAGGTACTGCAATGTGCCCTATTATGCACCTATTATACAGTGTTTTTTAGTGAATTATGCACTTAGCCAGATAGCTAGCACATTACTTTTTTACCTCATATGGACTGCCTCTAAAGACTGTACGTCGTGGCCTAGCCTCATGCGTGCATGCGTATGACGCAATCGCGAGTCAATAGTATGCTAAGGTTTTGTACGCACTTTCTACGCTAATGCTTACGCATTCAGTTCAGTAGTGTACTTTTAACAACGCTTAGACTGTATGTTCGTAATTTGTGGAGGAATGTCTGCAAAACAACAATTATTTTTTAATGCAACTTCGACTCAATAAATTCGTATTAAGAACAAATCTTGTCATAAATTCGTCGATTTTTCGCTGAAGCAAATTTTTGAAGATTCGCTCATCTCTACTGTGCACCTAAACTAATATCTACTATCTACTATCTATAAGTGCTAAGTGGAGTAGATTTCAGTTGCCATTTACACCAGTGAATGTGCCGAGTTTGACAGCCCTGCCCATACCTTACTGCAACCCTACCTCCACCACTTCTCTCTTTAGAAAGTGTCATGGGCAGTGCAGAATTTCCACTGGCAGCTAAAAATAAATGAAAAATTGCAAATTGCAAGTTTCTAGCATAAGGGATAATAGTAAATTACCTCCACAGTGGTAACAAATATGATTTTCCTAAAATAGCGGCTGCACGTGTTATAAAGTGAAAGTAAGAAGCCCAGGAACATGAGCTCACCCGTAATGTCGTTTAGCCAACCAATCTGCAGATAGGCATCCCCTGTGATGTCATAGCCCTATAAAACTCTCATCCCGCATGGTCTCCTATTGTTATGTGAGCTGAGCCTAGGGAGAGGCATGGCAAGTACTCATGCTGAAAATTATTCATAGAAGAATATTGGAGAGGGAGAGTGCAGGGAGACTTATGCTGCGTCAGTTGTATTTATTCCTACATTTACTTATTCATGCATCAGACATAAACTAAGGAATGTAATTCAATACTAATGAGATGGAAGCCTTTATTATTCCAGTGCTAACATGCCACCCAATACCATCCAGTCTGCACCCCTTAGGGGTGCCAAGTCTTAATGATGACCATCCTCATCTTTTTCTGGCTTTACTTCTTCCAAATCATCCTTCAAAGTTTTTAGGTCCTAGAAAAGTCAGCAAGATGCAGAGAGAGGAGGATCTTTATGTTCCTGATGACATATTCTCATCAATATTAGATGATGTGGAAAAGGAGGAAGCAGATGGCAGAAGAAGGGCTCCCATCTTTAGGCAGGAGAACTCTGGGTTTGGAGAAGTGGGTATGCCAAAGCTGATTAATATTAAGTATTTACTGTCAAATAATCTGCAGGAGATTGCAGGCAAGAACAGCAATAATGAGCATATTGTCCCCCTACCTAACGAGCCAAACCCCGCCAAACCCCGCAATCAGCAACAGTCCCTATTTAAAGGTGCCACATAGACATTAACAATAAAGAAGGACTATACAGTGTGGTCTTCATTATTACATTTAACTCAGATGCAGGCTAATTGGCCGTGCAGTTCTTTACCACAGCATGGCTGCAACCTACCCGCAGCACGACCACTCCATGTGGCCGTAACCTAGAGTGGCCTGGGTATACCTGATTTATAGAAATTCGTGTCAAATTGTTTTTTCAACTAAACAAATTTCTTGGCTAAATTCGGCGAAGTTGCCTAATTGAATTTTTCGAAACTTTGCTCATCTCTAATTTTAACACATTATATTTTGGATGATTTTGGATTATTTACCATACTGCTTAGAATATATTCGTTTTGATCTTTATATTCATTGTTTAAATCTGTTGTAATAATGTGAAACCTTGATTGCCAAAACACTATTATTATAATTACTGGAAATGGTAAGTTGCAGTTATTGCTGCACAAATGGACACACCAACTACTGAACGCAAAGACAAATGTTATTGGATCATTGTCCTCAATAAATACATTACTAAATCTAATATCTGTTTTATTTGGTTATCTTTATCTACTTTTCAGACTTGTGTTAAAATCTGATCTTTTTTAAAGGCACAGTACTCATATCAGTTACAGCTTCTCAATGATCACATTCTTCTTGTAATATGGGGCTGGAGAGGCCTTGCCACTCAGGAATCTGACAGAGGCTGTACTTTTACTGTACAAGAGTAACAGAAAAGAACGCTTGATGTTCAAAGCAGTAATCTGTTCTTATGTTATTAGTGTGAAGAAGGATGCAGGTGACAAGGTTGTGATATCTACGGGACAGATGTCCAATCATTTCCGATCACCAGAACAGAGGTCACAAGTCCCAGTTCCTCCTTACTGAAGGACTATAATGAGGAGGAACGTGAATGGAACAGTAGTTGAGCATGATTCCTATTGCTAAATTCAATGTCTGTGGGGCTGACGTAAACAGCCATGTTCAGTGTTTCTTTGGATAAGTGATACATGTCCATTCTGCACAAACCCTTTAAAGGCATTGTATACATACCACTTAAAGGGAATCTCTCACCAGTTTCATGGTGTCCTAACTGAGGGCAGCATAAACCAGGGGCGGATTGACTATAGACCTTACAGGAAAATTTTCCATTGGGCCAATGCCTCAGGGGGCCACCGAAGCCCTCCTCTCTGCTGCTGACCGGATACATAATGAGCTCTCAACAGTAATTAACACTGTGAGAATCAGGTGTTCATGTACCTGGCCAGCAATCGCACATGCGATCCTCCTTAATTCAACTGCTGTGGCCGCATCTCACCTCCAAAGGTCCCTGCCCAATATTTTAATTAGAGACAAATGGAGGAGGAGGACAGAAAATGGCAGCTATTGGTGGCTACCACAGAGGGACAGCTTTTGAAACAATATACTGTGCTGCGCTGTGGTTCTGCTGGGATGGTATATTCTGCTGATATTTCTGACCATGCCTACTTGTGTTGTCCAGAGCCACTTTAAGTCCTGCGCCTGGCATAAACCCTGAGTCATTTTCTTTACCTGGCCCAGCTATTTGGCTAAAATCTTGAACTGAACAGCTATGATGATGAGTCCTGATAATCATGAGCTCCCGGCTCTCCCCACCCCCTGCAGCTGACTGCAGTATAAAAAACTGTTAATCAGTTCCAGGGGGCAGAGAGACCCAGGAGCTCATGAATATCAGCACTGATCGTCTTGCACTGGAGCTGTTAGGTCTTATGCATTAGTACAGTATAAAACTGGTGACAGATTCCCTTTAAAAACAGATATAATTAGAAACCAATATTAGCTGAACTGCTAAAACCATAATGTCTCAGTGCTGACAGAAACTGCAGAATTTTGATTTATGGGAAGTTCATGAAAACATTCTAACTGGAAAACTGACTTTGTTGCTCATAACAACCAATTTCGCCTCAGTTTTCATTCCTTATAGTGCTCTTGAAAAATGAAAGCTGTGCTGGGAATGGCTCCTATGGGAAACAGAGACTGTTTTGACTTTTAGACACTTTTCGTGAATCAACCTGATTTTGTCTCAAAAACCGTCTTATAGAAGGGAGCTTGGTGCCCATAGTAACCAATGACAGCCCGGTTTTCAGTTTTGAAGATCAGTTGAAGAAATGAAACTGTATTCTGATTGGCTGCTATGGGCAACAAGGTATGTTTATATGTTACACAATTGGGGCCCAATTAAAGTGCAACTTTCATTTCATAATGAGAGCCAAGCAAGTGATACTCAAACTCAGACTTCTATGAGCTGCTTTATTACTTGCTCTATTATATGAAGAGATTTATTTTAGTAATTGGTGTCAGTCTCAGTACTACAACCCCCATCAAACAAACCTTCTGACATGTCATTAGACAGTTGATGAAATGTTAAATACACGTGTGTGGACTATATAAGCGCATGTAGAATTAAAACCTCTGTACTCAGAGAAGTGGTAAACTATTGAAGGTCAGATTAGTAGAGCCAAAGAGAACTACATTTCTGTGATTATAGGCTCTCTTTGCACTTTCATGAGTTCTTCTACATCATGTTTCCATTGCCTTTTGGCAGAAATTATACTGCACTATAATGTATTTTACGAACATGGAAAACTAACCTGTTATAATTCAATCATCATAAGATATCCTAACAGATTAGAAGGATCATGATGGATTTCACAAATGGATTATACTAGATCCATCCTTTTCATCATCCTGTAAAGTTAACAAGACCCATGAGATTTCTGGGATTTACAAAAATTTATATAGGCCTAAATTGGCTCACAATATGGTACGCACCAAGACTATACAAAGATCGGTCAGGAGCAAGCACATAAGTAGCATGACAACTGGTAATTCAGTATGTATTTTGAATTTTTTATTTGACCATTTTTAGAATATTAATTATATTTAAAATAATAAAAATGGTAGTAAATTCTAGAAAGTGCTTAATAATAATTGATGCATACAAATCTCAGCTTTATAAATAACATTTGTAGATATATTAGGGTGGGTTCACATCACGTTTTATGCCTCTGTTTGACATATATGTTAGAAGAAAAAAGGATGCAAAAACACAGCAAACCGTGTTCTTGTATCCTGCAGAGTCTGGTAAAAAAAGAGTACTTTTTTTACAATGGTAAATATTTGAACATTAGTGAGATATCACTGAGATATAGTTGCAATATCTATAATGAAAAATGAGGGGACGAGCAGCTGATCTGGTGAAAATAAAGTTATTGAGCCAAAGCCTTTAATTACTTTTTTGTAACAAAATGTGTGAAGTTCACTTCTAATAAGGTTAAAAGGACCATTAAATTGAAATCAAGTTGCTAAAATATACAGTACCAGAATTTTAAAGTGTGTGGATATAAGTTTTGGAATTCAATATATAAGCAAAGGTAATGGTAACAAAAAGTTTTACAAGGTAGCGAAACTCTATTACTCGAAACTCTATTATGTAGATATCATACATTAAAATGGTTGTCTCTTCCAGACAAACCCTTTCTATATGCATAGAGATGTTGCAGATCATGACTGAAGAATGTTAGCACTTTAGCACTTTGATATATACTGTCGAGTCACATTATTATGATCAGAGTAAACTCCATGTGCACCATGGACAGCAGCTAGACAGGCTGGGAGTGACTCAATAATTGTCACAGATATCTGGAGCCATGCTGACTGCAGTGCATCCCACAGCTGCTGGAGGGTGCAGGAGGAGGATCAATAAAGCAAAAACAATGATTGAGGTGGTCCCAGAGATACTCAATTGGGTTCAAGTCTGGGAAATTAGGGGGCCAGGGTAGTACTTGTAAGTTTTAGTCATGCTCTTCCAACCAATGTCGGACATTTCTAGCAGTGTGACATGTCACATTGTCTTGCTGGAAGATCTCATCTACCCCAGGGAAGACAATCAACATGCATCGGTGTATGTGATCTGTATAGAAAGATTCATACCCAAATCGGTTGAGAGTGCCTTCCACGGGGATAAGTAGGCCCAGAGAGTGCCGGGAAAACCTTCCACAG
The DNA here is from genome assembly GCA_900303285.1 of Rhinella marina. Classification (NCBI taxonomy): domain Eukaryota; kingdom Metazoa; phylum Chordata; class Amphibia; order Anura; family Bufonidae; genus Rhinella; species Rhinella marina. The sequence goes on along the minus strand of ONZH01005861.1, from coordinate 19,475 downwards.
AACATAAAGCCACCAGCTTGAGATCTTCCAGCAATGGTTGCAGGATGTTTGTTCTCTGATATTTCTCACCCTATATGCCAATGTCTATCCGTTCAATGAAGCAGAATCATTTATATTTCTACTTTCTATGTTACGTACTCCACTGGCGCCCTTCTTAGGACACTAACTGTTGCTGCGGTACTGCAGCGGTACCGCACTACCTGCTGCAAGTAGATTAACTACTGAAAGCACTAATAGTAATGTATATGAACCGCGCAACTAAAACCGACACACCTCTACACTGACATCTATTGCAGTACAGCACGCTTCTAATACATATTACTTTTGCAATGAAAGTACATAAGCTCTGTTATTACCTTGCTTTTTCTGTATCCACAAAAGGGTGCTGTTTTATCTTGCTGCTTTATAGGGTTCAGGTAGGTACGTGGAGGTCCTCTACAAGATCTATTAAAAGTTATTTGGAGCGCGCCCCGGCCGGTGGCGCCACTCCAATAAAGTCTCTCCGTGGAATTTAGCGTTCTCACCACGAACGCTTGGTGATGTCACCTCTTCGCACTACGGATGCTGTGCTGAGCCAAAAAGACCTACGCGTTTCGAACAGTACTCTGTTCTTCGTCAGGGTGAATCTTTGGCTCTATGGTGCATGTTCCCTTTTATGTACCTCCTTATTTAACCCCTTCTGTTGCATCACTTATTTTATCTATTCAAATGTAAATAGTTCTTCCTTATTAAGGACCCCTTCTATTGCATCCATTTTTTACTCAAATCCAAATAGTTCTATTTCTGTGTTCAATCCCACTGGTATCAATGAATCCATGTTAAATATCCATTTGGTTTCTATTTTTGACATTTTTTTTAATAAAATCTCCGCCTCGTATATCTTGTTTGACTATTTCTAAACCACAAAATTGCGATCTATCAAAACTGTTATTATGTTTGTCTCTGTAGTGTCGTGATAATGGGTGTCCTCCGCCATGGGGACGAGGTTCGCACCGGGGTTCGCTAACCTGTATGTGGGTAAGTGGGAGGAGGAGTTTATACATTGGAGTGGCGAGCTCCGGGCGGGCCTCATCCTCTGGCGACGGTTTATAGACGACATAGTATTTATTTGGGATAAAGGAGAGAAACTTTTAATAGATTTTTTTAACCAATTAAATAAAAATGAATTTTATTTGGAATTTACTCCAGTTTTTAGTAAAGAAGAAGTAAACTTTTTGGATCTAACCATCTATATTGAAGAGGGAAGAATATGCACTAAGACCTATAATAAACCTACGGATTCCAGTAGTTTTATTTCAAAAAACAGCTGTCACCTACCTTCATGGTTAGACAATATCCCTAAAAGCCAGTTTGTGCGAATTAAAAGAAACTGTACAAAGATAGAGGAGTATGAAATAGAAGCTAAAAAATTACAGAATAAATTTATAGAAAAGGGATATGATAAGACCAAATTAATACAACAAAAACTAGAGGTGAAACATATAAATAGGGATAGTTTATTAACCCCTTGGCGACATAGGACGTACCGGTACGTCCTGAGCACGAGGTAGTTCGCGCAACAGGCCGTACCGGTACGTCCTGAATGTAATCCCCCCCTGCGCAGTGCAGGGGGGTTTACATGCTGTGATGGCGGCTGTTAAACACAGCCAGCCATCCACAGTAAAGCCCTCGGGGGGAGCCGTTCCCCCCCCATAAAGGCGATTGCTGTGATTGGCTAGTCTGTGCAGACTAGCCAATCACGGCGATGCAGGGGCTGGCTGTAAGGATCTGATTCCCCGCAGTCCGAGACTGCAGGGGATCAGATCCTGCTAATGAAGGTAATTATGCCCCGGGTGCCCCCGATCCTTCCCCCCCTCCTTTCCCATATTATGATTTTTAATTTGCCCCGGGTGCCCCCCCCACCCCAATTTTCAGGATGGCCGAGCGGTGGAAGCAGAGTGTCAGCATACAGCTGACAGTCTGCTTCAAATGGCCGGCATCGCTGCTGGCAGCGATGTCGGCCGTTTAACCCCTTCCATGCCGCGGTCCATAAGGACCACGGCATGGAAGGGTTAACAGGGAGGGCGCTCCCTCCCTCCCCCATCGGGAGCTGCAGCAGCGCTCCGATGGTGTGGCCAGTGAGAGGGAGAGAGCTCCCTCCCTCCCATCGGGACGCTGCTCTGCTGTGGCAGCGTCCCGATGGTTACCATGGCAACCAGACGCTTGCCATGGCTTGCCATGGTAGAGGTAAGCCTGTTCAAGCTCCTGCTAAAGGCAGGAGCTTGATCAGTCTTACAATGAATGAAAATGCACTGCAGTACACTATACAGTGTTACTGCAGTGTATTATACAGCCCTCAGACCCACTGGTTCTTCAAGAACCAAGTGGGTCTGAGTGAAAAAAGTGTAAAAAAAAAAAGTGGTAAAAAAAGTAAAACAAAAAGTTTAAAAAAATCAATTTTTTCCCCATTTTAATTCATTTAAAAATAAAGAAAACACTATATATAAACATGTTAGGTATCGCCACGTCCGTAACAACCCGCTCTATAAAAATATTACATGAGATGGCCCCCCAGGCGAATGCTATAAAATTTTTTTTAAAAAAACTATGCCAAAATAGCCATTTTTTTCCCCTCTTCCCTCACAAAAAGTGTAATAGCAGGCGATCAAAAAAGGCGTATTTACCCCAAAATGGTATCAATCAAACCGCCATCTTGTCCCGCAAAAACGGTACCCTACCTGAGACAATCGCCTGAAAGCTGAAAAAAATATGGCTCTCTGAAAATGGCAACACAAAAAAAAGATTTTATTCTGTTCAAAAATGCATCTAATGTGTAAAACCTTCCAACAATAAAAAAGTTGGACATATTGGGTATCGTCGCGTCCGTAACAACCTGCTCTATAAAATATTACATGAGATGGCCCCCAGGGTAATACTATAAAAAAATAAAAAAAAAACTATGCCAAAATAGCCATTTTTTCCCTTCTTCCCTCACAAAAAGTGTAATAGCAGGCGATCAAAAAGGCGTATTTACCCCAAAATGGTATCAATCAAACCGCCATCTTGTCCCGCAAAAACGGTACCCTACTGAGACAATCGCCTGAAAGCTGAAAAAAATATGGCTCTCTGAAAATGGCAACACAAAAAAAGATTTTATTCTGTTCAAAAATGCATCTAATGTGTAAAACCTTCCAACAATAAAAAAGTTGGACATATTGGGTATCGTCGCGTCCGTAACAACCTGCTCTATAAAAATATTACATGAGATGGCCCCCAGGCGAATGCTGTAAATTTTTTTTAAAAAAACTATGCCAAAATAGCCATTTTTTTCTCTCTTCCCTCACAAAAAGTGTAATAGCAGGCGATCAAAAAGGCGTATTTACCCCAAAATGGTACCAATGAAAACCTCACCTCATCCTGCAAAAAATGAGCCCCCCACATAAGACAATAGCTCAAAAAAATAAAAATCAATGGCTCCCGCAAACCACTCCATCAAAATCTGTGTTGTAAAATCCATATGGCGCTCCTTCTGTTCTGAGTCCTGCCATGTGCCCCCACAGCACTTTACCACCACATTATGGGGGTGTTGCCGTATTCAGGAGGAAAATGGGTAACAAATTATGGGGGGGGCTTTTCTCCTGTTACCCCTTATGCAAATAAAAAAAATTGGGGCTAAAGCAACATTTTATTGGAAGAAAAAAAAATTTCAATTTCACAGCCAAGTGTTTCCAAATTCCGTAAAATGCTTAGGGGGTCAAAGTGGTCAGTACCCCCCTTAATATATTCTTTGAAGGGTGTAGTTTCAAAAATTGGGTCACTTTATGAGGGTTTCCACTGTAGGGGTACGTCAGGGTCTCTCAATTACAAAATGGTGCCTAAAAACTATTCTAGCAAATTTTGCCTCCAAAATCCGCATGGCGCTCCTTTCCTTCTGACCACTGCCACAAACCCATAGAGACGTTACCACCACATATGGGGTATTTCTGTAAACTGCAGAATCAGAGCAATGTAAATTGAGGTTTAGTTTGCTGTTAACCCTTGCTATGTTGCAAGAAAAAAAATATTAACATGAATAATCTACGAAAAAAGTGAAATTTTGAAATTTCACCTCCATTTTCCATTAATTCTTGTGGAACACCTCAAGGGTTAACAAAGTTTGTAACAGCAGTTTTTTATAATTTGAGGGGTGTAGTTTCTAAAATGGGGTCATTTATGGTGGGTTTCATTATGTAAGCCCCTCAAAATCACTTTATATCTGCATTGGTGCTAAAAAAAAATGGTTTTGGAAAATTTGGTGAAAATTTGAAAAATGGCTTTTAAACTTCTAAGCCTCCTAACGTCCTAAAAAAGTAAAATGACGTTTACAAAATGATGCCAACATAAAGTAGACATATGGGGAATGTAAAATAATAACTATTTTTGGAGGTATTACGGTGTATTTTGAAAGTAGAGAAATTGAAATTTGGAAATTTGGAAATTTTTCAGAATTTTTGGTAAATTTGGGATTTTTTCATAAATAAGGGTGAAATATATTGACTCAAATTTATGACTGTCATGAAGTACAATGTGTCACGAGAAAACAATCTCAGAATGGCCTGGATAAGTAAAAGCGTTCCAAAGTTATTACCACATAAAGTGACACATGTCAGAATTCAAAAATTTGGCCCAGACATTAAGGCCAAAATGGGCTCTGTCCTCAAGGGGTTAATCAACAAAAGGGAAAAACAGGAGAACAAAATAAAAACAGAAGAAACAGGTACTGATATAAATATTCCAGTGATCATTATTCCATACAACGGGCAAACAAAAATATTTACGAAAACAATTAAAAAACACTGGGATATACTAAAAGAAGATAAAATATTGGGGTCATATATGCAAAATATTCCGAGATTTATCTATCGCAAAGTGAAAAATATCGGTAACATCATAGCCTCCACGGGACAGTGTATAGGTGCAAAAGAAGAAAAAAATGAAGGAAGAAACATTGGCCCCAAAGGATTTTTCCCATGTAAAAAATGTATAGGATGTAGAAAAGTAGGAGAAAAGAAAAAATACATAAACATATAGAATAGGGAAGGTACATATAGGTTTGAGATTTATCAACATATTATATGTAACAGCCAGGGTGTCATATATATGATTATTTGCCCATGCAATAAAATATATATAGGGCGAACCAAAAGAACCCTGAAAAAAAGCATAGGGGAACACATATATAATATAAAAAAGAAATACGAAGAACACCCATTATCACGACACTACAGAGACAAACATAAAAGCAGTTTTGATAGATCGCAATTTTGTGGTTTAGAAATAGTCAAACAAGATATACGAGGCGGAGATTTTATTAAAAAAATGTCAAAAATAGAAACCAAATGGATATTTAACATGGAGTCATTGATACCAGTGGGATTGAACACAGAAATAGAACTATTTGGATTTGAGTAAAAAATGGATGCAATAGAAGGGGTCCTTAATAAGGAAGAACTATTTACATTTGAATAGATAAAATAAGTGATGCAACAGAAGGGGTTAAATAAGGAGGTACATAAAAGGGAACATGCACCATAGAGCCAAAGATTCACCCTGACGAAGAACAGCGTACTGTTCGAAACGCGTAGGTCTTTTTGGCTCAGCACAGCATCCGTAGTGCGAAGAGGTGACGTCACCAAGCGTTCGTGGTGAGAACGCTAAATTCCACGGAGAGACTTTATTGGAGTGGCGCCACCGGCCGGGGCGCGCTCCAAATAACTTTTAATAGATCTTGTAGAGGACCTCCACGTACCTACCTGAACCCTATAAAGCAGCAAGATAAAACAGCACCCTTTTGTGGATACAGAAAAAGCAAGGTAATAACAGAGCTTATGTACTTTCATTGCAAAAGTAATATGTATTAGAAGCGTGCTGTACTGCAATAGATGTCAGTGTAGAGGTGTGTCGGTTTTAGTTGCGCGGTTCATATACATTACTATATTTCTATTACATTAATTGTTCTACAGGCTGAACCAAGAAAAAGTAGCCCGCCTCCAGCGATAGTATGACAAGATGAACGAGCAAGTGGATTGTTTTTTTTTTTACTCACAAGTCACAAAAGATGCTGAAAGTGGTCCCCGTTCAGGTCTCTGCATCTTTGGGCACGTCGGATTATGTTGGCTGATACTGCTTGCAGCTCTTCAACAGTAATGCTGCAGAAGAATAAATGCCCTGCTTTTTCCAACAGGATGGGGCAATATGCCACAACTCACAAAACTAACTGGCACGCGTTCATGAACTGTTTACGGAGGAGTGAACTGTTATCAAGGGGTTATGGCCACCATGTTCTCCAGACTTGTCCACATGCGATTTATATCTGTGGGGAAATTTAAAACAGAAAGTGTACGCTAACTATCCACATCCCCTGGATGAACTCAGGAAAACATCACAAACACTTTCTGCACCATCACTGCTGAAGAGCTGCAAGCAGTATCAGCCAACATAATACAACGTGTCCAAAGATGCATACATGAGAACAGGGACCACTTTCAGCATCTTTTTTTGAGTAATTTAAAAAAAACAAATCCACTTGCTCATTCATCTTGTCACACTATCGCTGGAAGCTGGCTACTTTTTTGTGGACCACCCTTTATATGACCACTTGATGACTTAAATAAAGCATACAATGAGAAGAACATTTGTATTAACTTCACATTGTGATAATTTAATGAAAGACTTAAAGGGGTTCCCCGGTAATAATGCCATTTTACCAAGGGCCAGCAACCTGCCCCACTAAGCTGCAAATTCATACTAACCTGCATCCTGTCATTCAAGTCCTTGACACTGCCTTCAATGTCTCCATTCTTCAGACCCCATATTGTTTTCTTCCAGGGCATGGTCACATGCTCTGCTGCCACCAATGACTGGCTTCTGATGTGACCCCAAGCAGCATATCACTGCTGAAGCCAGTCACTGGCTGCAGTGGAGCATGTGACCATGGCTATACAGTGCTAGAAGAAAACAGTATGGGGACCGGAAGATGGAGACACTGGAGGCAGCGTAGAGGACTGGAGAAGCATGGAACAGGTAAGTATGAATCCTTAGGTTAGTGAGACAGGCTGCTGGCACTTTGGTAAAATGTCATTATTACCTCTAAATGACAAATTGACATTGCTAATTGACACATTCTATGTGTTTATAGTGGAATGAAATACTCCATACAAGGATGATGTGAAGGACAGTGTAGTTCTAGAAGAAACTTCTTTTTTTTATCATGTGAGAAATTACTACTTTATACTACTGTAATCTTAGGGAGATGCAAACGTAGAGGTAATATGGATGTTTATTTCACAGATTTCATCTGTAAGCTTTGATTGACAGATATTCTAATTAGTTGTGACATTTTTCAATGTCATTTGCTTTCAGTCAAATATATTAGCAGATAAGTTATACATGAGTAGTTTTAATTCATTCAGATTGTGTGCATATTTATTTAGGTTCAGGGTTTGTCAATGAGAGGAAGTATATGATAGGTTTAACCCTGTAATCATCTTATGATTGACCTAATCAGTTCACTTTTTCATCATAGAATTATCTGAACTCCTTTTCTAATGACTTTTAAATTTGGCGTTCACTGATACAATCCTTCGTCTGCATCAATCAGAAATTGATTGTGGTTCAACAGCCAGCAACCTCACCAATCCAGCAACCATACAATGGACAGAGTAGAAAACAAGTACAGTGGCTGTCCATACATGTGGCTGTCCTTGGTACTGCAGTTCAGACTCCTAAAAGTGAATGCATTATCAGGCGTAGGAGTATGTATAAGCTACTTTGATTTGTAAGGGCATTTTCCCTCTAGTGATTGAGGGAAGCTCCAGGAGTTAGACCCCCACGGATTCTGGAGTAAGGTCACGTTCACATGGTGGTATTATAGCAGTGTTTTGCATTTGTATTAGTAATCTAAAGCCAAGCATGGAATTTACAGAGAAAAGTTAAATGGATAGGATAATGGAAAGATTTGCTCCTCTTCTGCTTTTAAGCCCTAATCTGGTTTGGGTTTACAGGTACTGATGCAAAATACTCACCAAATACTGGCCATATGAAAGTGGTTTAAGGTTGTGTTTAGATAGCAATGATACGGTTCCAAGCAGGTGCCAAATTTTTAGAGCCAAGAACTGGATGGGATCCTGTCATGTGTAATTAGAATAGTCGTTATGCTCAAAAAGTGTTTTGAATGGTCTCGTTTTATGTAGCTTAAGATGAGATTACATGCTTCCAGTTTCATGTATTGGGTTCTAAGGTGGAAAGCTTACAATAGAGTAAACTAGATTATAAGGTTAAAAAAGACATAGGTCCATCCAATTCAGCCCATTGTACCACAATACTGATCCAGAAGAATGCAAAAACCCCAAAGGGAACATTCTTCTGGACTCCAAAACTGGAAATCAGTATATATCCGTGGATAAATAAATAATTTCCAGAAATCGGGTAACCATACTTGTAATATTACTAATCTAAGGTGAGGCATATGGATCCTAAAAAAACTCTAAGAATTAACCATAACACCAGAGCATTAAAGATCTATATTAATTCCTTCTTTTGTTTTTTTTAATTCCTTTTAATTCCAATTTTGTCATTGAAAAAACATTGCTAATATTTATTTATATTGTGCCAACATATTCCTCGAAGCTTTCTGAGGGTTCTCTTATGAACAGAATCATACATTGCAGAACAAGAAGAAAGTCAACAGTTAAAAAGAGAGTAGTCAGGACCCTGTTCGCAAGAGGTGGCCATCTATGAAGAAATAGGGGTAACACAAAACGTGCTTGTTTTAGTACAATAGTCCGGCCATCTTAACAAAAATAAGGGAGTGGATATAAAGCTGCATGAGCCAATCACCAGCGATATCTGTAGTGCTTCTTAGAGCATGGTGGATATAGTTTGATAATGGATCTGGCTCAGAAAAATGGTGTTGAAGGTGGGAGGTGAATAGTCAGATTAGGGGATGTGATAGGCTACTCTAAAAAGCTGTGTTTTTAGGGAGAGACTAAAACTGTGGATATTGTGAATTAACTTAATTGCTTGGGGTAGGGCATTCCAGAGAACTTGGGCAGCTCGGGAGAAAACTTGGAGATGGTAGGGGTTTGGATTATGGTGGATGTTAGTGTTATAGAACTTGCATAGCATAGAGCACGGGTAGGATGGTAGACAGAAATGAGGGAGGAGATGTAGGGGCTCCAGCACTGTGGATAGCTTTGTGGGTAAGAATGAACACTTTAAATTGAATTATATACAGTATGGGCAAACAGTGCAGTGACTGGCACAGGGTGATATCTGCTGAGTGAGGTCTTTGATGCATGTGACAAGATACTGTATTGATATTTTTTTTATTTCTAGATGTATACTACCATCTGTGTCGCCTATAATAGTGTGAATAGAGTCCTAAAGTGTTTATCGGAAATAATCATTTTTTCTACTGTAGTCAATTGTGATACATAAAGTCAAAGCAGTACAGCTCAATGCTAAATTGTCAGAAGAAGCCAAGTGTATATGAGGACTGAGTACATCAGTATATTAGGCTTGCGCTACCTGTCTACCATCTATGTAATTTGTGCTGGCTAGTGATCTTTTGTAACAGCCAATGCATCATTGTAGAAAGCTGCAGACACAATAATGACATAAATGATATAAAGGTACTGAGGTATGAACTATATTAAAGCATACAAAATTAGGACAGACTTGCATTGTATGTGCTATAATATAGTGTATAATAAAGTTTCTATTCTAAGACTGTGCCGTTTAAGTGATCTCCAGTAAATGTTCCAGTCATTATTGATGCTTCCTTAAATATGTCATAAGCCGTAACATAATAAATGTCACCCCCCCCCTCCTGTCAGTGAACATACATGCTGTTCTACCACATAACAAGATTATGTTGGTTTAAACTTTTTCCAGACATCTGTTTTCTACTGCAATGGAAATTGGTTGATCATTTGTGATAGTGTACTCAGATTTGATGCCACAAGGGTTTCCGCTGATTATTGAATTTCTGTCTTCTGACTAAGCATGATTAAGTGACATTGCAGAGATACAACAGCATCACATCTTTATTTGGTGCACACAATTCTGGATGATGTACACTGAAGCTATTTTCTGCTATTAGAATAGTAACAAAGGTGGCCATATCATATGTGCATATGGCCTACTAGTTAAAGGGGTCCACGGACACCTTAAAAGCAGTTTGCTACTGTCGATTAGATTGCTTGCAATGAAATGATCTAATTAATTTTTTGCCTCACTATCGTTGGTACATTGCTAGAGAGACCTAAAAATGGGGGGTTCTCCATGATGAGATCAAGGACCCTTGCTCAGCAGTCCTCTGTGATATGCCTCTCCAGAGTAAGGTCGAGTTCATCACCATTTAGGTTCCTGTTCTTCTGCTCTGTCAGATCAGAACAGAAACATTTTTAAAAAAGGATCCATTATTTTGAGCACCCGTTAGGCCGGGTTCGCACTTGCGTTAGGGTATTCTGTAATAGGTTCCATTTATAATAAAATATTTTGATCTTTCATAATAGAAGTCTATGGGCAAGCATAACGGATCCGTCTGGTTTTCTTTATTCAGGACGAAAAACAAAGTCCTGTCGACAGGTGTAAAATGACGAATCTTAGGCCCTGATCTGTCCGAGAAAATCTCCACCCTTTCCAGTAAGACCCATCTCCTTCTCCAGGATGTCAGAAAGCGCTAGAAACCTAAGATGAGCCAAACTGTGCCAATATGTGCCATTTTTTTAGACAGATTTTGGAGCAGACACATAAGTAAATCTGGGCCACTGTTTTCCTGGTTCTGGTGCTCAGCTAGTAAAAACAACTTACCATCGGGAAGTTAGAGCCCAACAAATTTGATTTTGATGCCCTTTCCTACTATTGCATAGCTTCACTTACTAGCTTCACTGCCTTTAAAACTATCACCTTGTAGTTCTATTTCTATTCCCTGAGAACACAAAATGAAACAGAAACAACATAAAGCCCAGTGTTTTCTAGCAAATCTAGTGCTGGATGTTTTCCAGGCTTGATAGGGTACATGTATTAAAAAACAAATGCTGATGTTCTTCCAGTTCATCACACAGATGCCAGAGGCATAAACCTGAATGTACTGTAACATGATTAAGCAGTTGTAGCCACTGACGGCAACTTGTTCTGAGTCCTCTAGAGACTTAAGCCACAGGCAAACTAGATGTGTTGGATGGTCTGTCGGAGTGGTTGAAATGCATGCTGCAAAGGAAAATACTAAAGGAAGGATATGCAGGTGTCTTCTGGGGAACTACATATGTTAAACATGCAATCAAAAAATAATTATAGGTATGGTAATGAAAAATGTGGTTGAAATTTGAAGAGAAATGTGACGTTGACCTCAGTCTGCCATAGATTCTGTTAACTTTGAAAGGTACTACAGGGCACTTAGAGGCAACCCAACAATTTCACCTACTGATCCTAGGTATTGAAAGGTTTGCCCTACTAGTCCCTTTCTTAAATATCGTATTACCAGTGGAACAATCTATTTATGCATCTATTAGGCATCCATACATTACCATACAGTATTTTATTAATTTTTTAGGAAAAGTCCAGCATCAAAATTAGATGACATTCACAGAGCGGGTTCTGCAACCAGAACTTTGGCGTGGACACTGTGTGAAAATTCCGACGGTGGCCGCATGGTGTATGCCTCTCATTGATATCAGTGGGAGATAGCATTGCAGTTCATGGCTCATCATTTAAAAGGTGGGATTATGGTGTGTGGACAACCGCAAAGACTGTCTGCTGATGGCGTGGTTCCTTTCAAAGGAGCTAAACCACGAGCAGGTCCACAGCATCTAAAGTGTACAACCGCAGCAGGAACCCTCACGGTTTCTACCTTGGTATACATGTCAGATTTTGATGCTGTGAGTGTTAATTCGCAGACATAATTTGATTTTGCTTTGCTTTGCTTTGAGAATTATCTTTTTTTCTTTTTTATATTTAAATTTTTTCTTCCTTACGACTATATTCGATTTAGCTATGTTCAGTTTTGTTAAATTATATACTCAACACAACATATTATCTTTTCTAAGGGGCCTTGCACACGACTGTATGCGCTCCGAGACATACGGTCCGAGAGTGGGACATATGTCCCGGAGGGGCATTGATCATGCGCACGGGAGTGCACAGCATCATAGATGACAATGATGCTGTGCATGCCGGACCGCCCGGGGGACTATTGCTCTGCACTCATATAATCATATGAGTGTGGGACAATAGTCCCCCGGGCGGCCCGACGTGCACAGCATCATTGTCATCTATGATGCTGTGCTCTCCCATGCACACGATCAATGCTGCTCCGGGACATATAGCCCGTTCACAGACCGTATGTCTCGGAGAGCATACGGTCGTGTGCAAGGGCCCTTAGTCTGTGGTTACCTGTGATGGAAATTACATTTTTAAATTGTTTTTTTTTAATGTATGCAGGTCAGTTAGACTGTTGGCACCTCTGCCAATCATCTGTTTGAAAAGGTTGGTGATTGTGGCTGTGCTTGGTATTGCAGATTAGTCCCATTTATGTATCCTCTTTTCTCTGTTAGAACCTATCCCAACTATAGGCCATCAATATTTAAAATGTTGGTAATCCCTTTAAGGGCTATTGAACCACATGAGTGTGGGTAAGCTTTTTTTCTTGTATGATGTATTTTAATGGGTAATTGAATAAAGCCTGAAGATTATTGTGCTCCCATTTCTGATGCTGGATTTTTCTATTGTATCTAATCAAAGTTTCTATAAGCACCTGCACCAAATGTATTAATATTAAGAATGGTAATAATAAATTTGCCACAAGTGCAATATTGTAGCACCTATTTCAGTGAAAGTATCCCTGGGGATACCTGCCATAAGGGTTGTCACTTTTTTGTGACTATTTAAAAAGTCGCACTTCAGAAATGTGACATAAAAGTGCACTGAAGTCCTGACCAACTTTCTCTCGATTTCTGAAAGTGGCGCAAGAAGGCACAGCTCACCAAAAGTCACAATATTCTGTGCAAAACCAAAAGTGTGACTGCACTTTTCCATGCTGAAAAGCTGGTGTACCAGATTTGATAAATGGCACCCTTAGTGCCACAAGGAATAATGCTCTGATGTGCTGCGTATATATACACTTTTTTTTTCTTGAGTAAAAACATTAATGGAAGTCAAATAACTTTTTTTTAAAAGTCTTTGAATTAGTGTAAGCATAATGGGGCAGAATAGTGGTGCACTTTAGACTAGGAATACCAATCACAGCCTTAATATTAGACAAATGTACTATTCTGGCACATTGACTTTTAAAAAATTTGGAGTATTGTAAATCTTGTGCCAGATTTACCACAAAATTCTGTCCATATGCCAAAAGTTTGTCTGTGCTCCTGAATTTTGTCTGTATCCTAGGGGCATAAAAATACTGTCCATACTCCCAGGGGCAGACTTGGCATTTCTGGGGCCACAAGCAAAGTTATTTAGAAAAGAAGGTAGGTAGGTAGCTCATTGACACCTCCTGCACTGGGAGGCAGGCAGACGTGACAGTGTCATTGCACCACCTAAGATGCTGAGCAGGAGGTTGCATTAATCACAGCAGCCTGTGCTATTGTACTGTTTCATAGGCTTCAGTTCTGGCAGTCTCAGGCCTGTGATAACGAATACCAGGGACAGGAGCCATGTCACCTTTGACCTGCTGTCTGGGCAAGATGTGGTTCTCTCTGACTTGCCTGTCAGGGGTCTAGGAGGTGCTCCTTGTGTGGATTTCGTAGTGGTTAAGACCGCCACTGTATACAACAAAAATAATTGTCAGAAACGTATTATTACATTCAGTTGAGCTAGCCTTACATAGAATTGTGTTTGATTTAAACTAGTGACAAACACCCTTTAAGAAAATTGTTCAGTCAATGAAGTCATCAACATTTATAAAACCATTGGCTGATAGCAGTTTATTTCACTAGACTGCAATATATGTGAGGTGGATACTGTATGCCTGATGCAATTGGTCACACTCAGTGTATAAGCCAGAAGCCATTCTGATGATTTTTAGTCTCTGGTGGCCCAGTCTAAATAATAATGAAATTTACCATTGCTTATGTGAGCATGGAAGACAAGGAAATTAGATTGGATTGAGGACTATGGATGAGACGAAAGCATTCTGCAGATACTCAGCCCCTTGTTGACCATGTGAACAAATTAATTCTCTGAACTTTTCCCAGTTTTCTCACTGGTAGCCCAGATTATGATGTAACGTCCAGAACCACAGCTGCATAGCACAGAAAGAAAGCAGCAGCCAGGAATGCTAACCACCGCAGAGGTGAACCAGTATCTCGTTAAAAAAAGGATCACATAGATATATAGATAATAAATAGATAATAAAGTTCATCACAAGTGAAAGGAGTATTGGCATAAATGTACCAGAGTGTAAGATGGGATGGCATTAATAGATAGAATTAGAAATGAGCGAGCATACTCGTCCGAGCTTGGTGCTCGTTCAAGTATTACGGTACTCGTAAGTGCTCGCTGCTCGGACGAGTATCTCGCCATGCTCGAGGAAATGGCAACTTCCGCATTGTGCATTTTTGGCGCCTATAAACTCAGCCAATCACAAGCCAGGAGACTCTGCGGTAAACCCAGCATCACGTGGGGCCCTTACAAGTCGATAGCAGGGGTTGGCTGGCCTGATCAGGTGACCCTGGAATATACTAGTGACTGTCCGGGGTGCTCGGCTCAGATGCTGTCTGGATGTCGTTAGGGATAGATCTGCTGCGTTTCAGGGAGAGTGTTAGGGCCTGCATTTAGTTCTTTGTTAGGCAGGAGTGATCTCACAAGAACCCAACAGCCCTTCTAAGGGCTACAAGAAATTTTTTTTTGTCTCCTGGCTTGGCTGGCTGGCTGGCACTAGTAGTGCAGCTATCGCCATATATAACCCTTTTTTTTTTTTTTATTGTTCTATCTCAGTGATACAAATCCATTTCATACAGCAGTGTGGAACCATTCTGTGTGTCACAGTTCAGCTGTCCACTCACTACAATCCATATTTTCTGTCCAGGTGACACATTCTGTACGTCACTTTATTTAACCAGGTCTTTTGCTCTCACGTATACAGCTAGATCACAAAAATCTCTGTGCGACATTTGTCTGGGTTGCAGTCAAAATAGCCACCGTCAGCCGGGGCTCAGTTAGCTCTCTGATAGTTTCTGCACGTCACGTTAAAAAAAAAAAAAACTAAAAAAAAGATATAAAAAAAAGATATAAAAAAATAGTTTTTTTGTTGTTTTATCTCAGTGATACAAATCCATTTCACACAGCTGTGTGGAACCATTCTGTGTGTCACAGTTCAGCTGTCCACTCACCACAATCCATATTATCTGTCCAGGTGACACATTCTGTACGTCACTTAATTAAAAAAGGTCTTTTGCTCTCACTGATACAGCTAGATTACAAAAATCTCTGTGCGACATTTGTCTGGGTTGCAACTAAGCAGACCAAGTCTGCCTAATCTAATAGTTTCTGTGTAATTGCTCCATACTGCACGGTACGTAATAACATACATAATTTTGATCTAACTTATCCACCTATATATTCACTTGTTTAGACTGAACAAGTTTGTGGGTTTCAGTACAGCAGGCCCATTTATTTTATTTTTTTTTTATAATACACTTATATACAGAAAATGTTGAACCCCAGGGCTAAGGGTCGAGGACGAGGGCGTTGGCGTGGGCATTCAATTACTGCAGGGGGCAGAGGCCGTGGTCCTGGGCAGGGTGAGACAGCACCTGCTGATGAGGGAGCAGGGGAATGCCGCAGAGCTACACTCCTAGCTTCATGTCTCAACTTACAGTGACACGTGGTAGAGGACTGTTGAAACCACAACAGTGCGAACAGCTGATGTCGTGGATTGCGGACAATGCTTCAAGTAATTTGTCCACCAGTCAGTCTTCCACGCAGTCCACCCACGTTACGCAAGGGAGCACTCCTCTGGCTCCTCCACCTCAACCTCCTTCCCCCCAGTCTGCCCCCTCCCAGGAAAATTTGGAATGCGATCCGGCATACTCTCAGGAACTGTTTTCTGGACCCTTCCCAGAGTCACAAACCACTTGCTGCTGACCTAGTTCCCGATGCCCAAGTTTTCCAACTGTCGCAGTCTGTGGGTGATGATGATGATGATGACAATGTTGACTTAGTGGAAGAAGTTTGTAAAGAGGTGTCGGACGATGAGGAGACACGGTTGTCAGACAGTGAAGTTGTTGTCAGGGCAGGAAGTCCGAGGGGGGAGCAGACTGAGGAATCGGAGGATGACAAGGTGACTGACCCAAGCTGGGTTTATAAGCCGAGTGAAGACAGTACTTCTGAGGAGGAGGCGAGTGCTGCACCAGAACAGGTTGTAAGAGGCAGTGGTGTGGCCAGAGGGAGAAGCAGGGCCAGAGATGGTGCATCAGCAGCAACTGTTTCACGTAGTGAAGCTCCCGTGACGAGGCCTAGATGTTCGCAAGTCTGGAGGTTTCTTTAAAGAAAGTGAGGATGACCGACGGACTGTGGTGTGCAACCTGTGCCACACCAGGATCAGCAGGGGTGCCACCACTACTAGCCTAACCACCACCAGCATGCGCAGGCATATGAGTGCTAAACACCCCACTCAATGGAACCAAGGCCGTTCACCACCACCTGCGGGTCACACCACTGCTCCTTCCCCTGTGTCACTCGCTGCCTCTGCTAGTCAACCCCCTGCCCAGGACCCCGGCACGAGCGCCTTCCGCCGGAAAACCACACCTTCGCCTCCACGATCCTCCACAGTGTCCACCAATGTGTCCCAGCGCAGCGTTCAGCTGTCTTTACAGCAGACGCTGGAGCGCAAGAGGAAATACAGTTCCACGCACCCACATGCCCAAGCCCTCAACGTCCACATCTCCAAATTGCTGAGCCTGGAGATGCTGCCCTATAAGCTGGTAGAGACCGAGGCCTTTCGCAATCTCATGGCGGTGGCTGCCCCTCGGTATTCTGTCCCCAGCCGTCACTATTTTTCCTGATGTGCCGTCACAGCCCTACACCAGCACGTGTCAGAGAACATCATCCGTGCCCTGACCAACGCTGTTTCTGAGAAGGTCCACCTAACCACGGACACGTGGACAAGTGCTGCCGGGCAGGGACACTATATCTCACTGACGGCACATTGGGTTAACTTGGTGGAGGCTGGGACCGAGACTGACCCTGGGGCCGCTCATGTACTGCCCACACCGAGGATTGCGGGGCCTACCTCGGTCACGGTCTCTCAGACGTACTATGCCTCCTCCTCCGACCCCTCCTCCTCCACCGAATTACCATCCGTGGGCACGGTGCCTTCAGTCGGTAGCTCTAGGCGCAGCAGCAGTGCCGTGGGTAAGCGCCAGCGGGCGGTGCTCAAACTGCTTAGCTTAGGTGACAAAAGGCACACCGCCCAAGAGCTGTTACAGGGCATCACGGCGCAGACCGATGTGTGGCTGGCACCGATGTGTGGCTGCCTCAAGCCAGGCATGGTTGTGTGTGACAACGGGCGTAACCTGGTGGCGGCTCTGCAACTCGGCAGACTGACACATGTGCCATGCCTGGCCCACGTGTTCAATCTAATAGTTCAGCGGTTTCTCAAGACATACCCTAATCTGTCTGATTTGCTCACCAAGGTGCGCCACATCTGTGCGCATTTCCGCAAGTCGACTACAGATGCTGCCACTCTCAGGGCAGCGCAGCGCCGCCTACAACTGCCCGCTCACCGACTGTTGTGCGACGTGCCCACGAGATGGAATTCGACATTAAACATGTTATCCAGAGTTTACCAGCAGCGCAGAGCGATTGTAGACTGCCAGATGTCAACCTCCACCAGAACTGGTAGTCAGGTCAGTCAGATTCCTCAAGTCTACAATGAGGAGTGGAAGAGGAGGAGGAGGAGAAGGAAATGGAGAGTCAGGCCAGTGAGGAGAGGGAATTCTTGCGTGCTTGGACTCTGGCGCACATGGCAGACTTCATGTTAGGCTGCCTATCCCGTGACCCTCGTGTTAGAAGCATTTTTTCAAACACCGATTACTGGGTGTTCACTCTCCTGGACCCACGGTACAAGCAGAACCTTTCCACTCTCATCCCTGCAGAGGAAAGGAGTCTGAGAGTGAATAGATATCAACAGGTCCTGGTGCACAAGCTGAAACAATCCTTCCCATCTGACGCCACTAGTGGCAGAGGGCATGGTTCTGTGGGCTAAGTAGCGGGGGAGAGAAGGCGAGTAGAGATGAGCGAGTAGTGTTCGATCGAGCCGGTATTCGATCGAATACTACGATATTCGGCACACTCGATTTCAATCGAGTATAACGGCGATGGCGCACTTAGAATTCGTTTCCCCTCCCACTTCCCTGGCGCTCTTTTTCCACCAATCAACATGCAGGGGGGGTATGCAGGCACGCTGAGCACGCTGGCAGCGCGAAAACAGCGTCTACATGGATTGGCTGGAAAAACCATGTGACCTCGAATCATAAAAACTCAGCTCTTCCTGCTCGTACGCATATGCTGCGTGAACTTAGTCAGGGACAGAGGCTGGAGAAGGGAGAGACAGATTTTAGCTGTTGGACAGGCAGGAGCGTGATTAAAAGCCCTTATCAGGGCTACTACAGTGGACTTCAGTGATAGCTTTACTACAATATAGACTTTACAGAGAACGGCTGCTGTATTCAGGGATAGCTGCTGGAGTAGGGACAGAGAGAGGCATTAGTGGTGTATTAGGTGCTCTGCTACATACCAACTATATTTGGCACTACTGCTGTGTACTTTGAAATATACAATATCTAGGCATTTTAATAGGCCACTGTACTGTGCGTTCTCTTGCTAAATTATCTCACATACCTGGTGTAAATACCCACCGTCTGTTCAGTTACTACACGGCTGTGTACTTTGAAATATACAATATCTAGGCCATTTAATAGGCCACTGTACTGTGCGTTCTCTTGCTAAATTATCTCACATACCTGGTGTAAATACCCACCGTCTGTTCAGTTACTACACGGCTTTGTACTTTGAAATATACAATATCTAGGCCATTTAATAGGCCACTGTACTGTGCGTTTTTCTTGTTAAAGTATCTCACATACCTGGTGTACATACCCACCGTCTGTTCAGTTACTACACGGCTTTGTACTTTGAAATATACAATATCTAGGCCATTTTAATAGGCCACTGTACTGTGCGTTTTCTTGTTAAAGTATCTCACATACCTGGTGTACATACCCACCGTCTGTTCAGTTACTACACGGCTTTGTACTTTGAAATATACAATATCTAGGCATTTAATAGGCCACTGTACTGTGCGTTTTCTTGTTAAAGTATCTCACATACCTGGTGTACATACCCACCGTCTGTTCAGTTACTACACGGCTTTGTACTTTGAAATATACAATATCTAGGCCATTTAATAGGCCACTGTACTGTGCGTTTTCTTGTTAAAGTATCTCACATAC
>ONZH01005859.1:0-96415 GCA_900303285.1 Rhinella marina | reverse complement strand
TACAGCGAAGGGATACTCTCCACCTCTCCCATTTGGATCCGTTCCAACACCACGCCAGGGACAGTAACTATAGCCCTCATTGGGGGTCATTCTGCTCCTCTTATCTTCCCCTTACTTTCTCCTGTCCCTTTTCTTTCTGCTTCCTTGCTCTATAGGAGAGGCTTACGCACTAAACTATCAGAAAGTTACCTCAACAGTGACTTTTCAATGTGGGCGCTCCTCGGGGAGCTTAGTGTTGGTAAAACTCATGCAGCCCACTGGGGCTGTTTCCCCCCCCCTCTCTCCTTTTCTTTTCCTTCTCCTATCTCACTCTTTTTCATGTGCTGATCTTTTCTGGGTAACTACCAGTGCGATTTGAATACCTTAGCCTCATGCAGGAGATGTACCGGGGCTGGGTCTCTTCTAGATCAGTATGAGACCACGGTCCGGGTGCTCCCCTGGGCTAACTTGTTGTCTTATATGCTTACCGGTTTACTTGCCTATATGTTTTATCTATTTATTTGCTCTTATGTTTATTGGTTTCTACCATACACATTTATCATTGTTTGCACTGTAATCTCCTATTTCAGAATATAACTATCTGTACCATAAGATTTAAGTCAGGGTTTTGCAGGCATCACAGCTCCGGATGTACAAACCACCATATATTCACAGGTGGAGCTGGGGTGCTGATATCATGTTCAGGTTTATCCGTTTCCCCCACAATCCTCCCTTGTGTATTACTTAAGGAGGGGACATTCCTTTTTCCAATTATTAGTCTTCGGGTGTGTCTTTGCAGACTAAGCACACCACAGTGGACGTCTGGTCCACTTCTGATTCTAATTAGAGGTACAACATATTTCTAGCGATTGTTTAGTCCCTCAAATGAATTCATATTCTGTCTGTTTTTTTTTGTCTTGTGTTTAAGCCCCTCCCTTCACCCTCCTTTGCCGTTTTTTTTTTCTTTTCTTTTCCTGTGTGTGTTTTCCTTGTGTCTTGTTCCGCAATCCCTCACCCCCCCTGCCTTTTCCTATAGTGGAACTAGTAGGCTTTTTTCTTAAGGTAAAATGACAGATTTTATCGTCACAACACTCAACATAAAAGGCCTGAACTCCCCAGAGAAAAGACATCATACTGTTTTTCTGCTTCGTAAGCTCAAGACCAGTGTGGCGTTTCTTCAGGAAACCCATTTCAGGAAAGATAAAATCCCCAAGCTTCCTACCTACTACTTTAATCAGTGGTTTCACAGTTGTCAGGAATCCTCTTGGTCGAAAGGTGTGGCAGTGGCAATTCACAAGGCTCTTCCCTTCCAAGTACAACAGCAATACTCAGATTCAGAAGGAAGGATTCTCTTTCTTAAGGGGACTATCACATCTAGCACATACACTTTAGCGAACTTGTATGCCCCAAACACGGGACAAGTCTCTTGGTTGTTGCAGGCTCTGGAGCGATTAAAATTGTTTGCTGAAGGTCAAATTATCCTAGGGGGGGATCTGAACCTTGTCCTTAACCCACTCCTAGACTCCTCATCGAACCGCTCTCAGATTTCTCAGAGGGCAATTGGTGAACTACATTCTAAGCTACAGGAGGTAGGTCTCTTGGACTTATGGAGACAAATCCATCGCCAAGCGAGGGATTACACCTTTAGATCTGCCACACACGGATCCTTCCAAAGACTAGATCACCTTTTAGTTTCTAAGTCATTCCTAGACCAGACGCGGGCAGTCTCAATTGGGCCCATTACCATCTCGGACCACGCGCCCTGTTCTGCCACACTAGTTCTTAAGCAACTTCCTAGAAGAGAAGAGTCATGGAGACTTAATGAGTCTCTATTAGGGTCTGACAAGATACGTCAAGAGGTGGGAGACCACCTAAAAGAATATTTCTCATTGAACTCAGATAGGAACACTGAAGCCCCTATTTTATGGGAGGCCCATAAGGCCTACATACAAGGAATCTTCATTGCCCTGGGCTCCAAGATGAAAAAGTATAGACAAAAAGAGATAGATAGTATCCTTCAAAGGATCTCGGCCGTCGAGAGGATCCAAAAGAGATCCAGGGATCTTTCCTTACAAGAGGAACTGATGACTCTGAGAGCTAAGTTAAAAGCTATTCTCTCTAACCTATCAGCAAAAAAGCACTTGTATTTTAGGCACCTTATTTATGCACATGGAGACAAGGGGGGCCGTTTAATGTCTGCCCTCATTAAGAAAGCCAAGGCAAAATCTTTTATACAAAAAATAAGGACTGACTAGGGTTCTGTGGTCACCTCGACGGCTGAGATTGCGCAAGCTTTTCAGCTATTTTACTCTAAACTATATAACCTTAACTCAGCTAATGGAGATCAACAGGGAGGGTCGGAAACAGAAAGCCACCAACGATTCTTGCAAGCCCTTAAACTTCCATCTATAACACCATCGATGGCAGGGGATTTATCTCGCCCCGTTACAGAAGAGGAAGTACTGAGTGTCCTCAAAAGCTTCTCTCCTAGGAAAAGCCCAGGACCAGATGGGTTCCCCCTTCATTATTTTAAGACCTTTCAAGAGATATTAGTCCTCCATTTCACCAAAGTCTGCAATGCCCTGTTACAGGGTAGTGTCCTTCCCAGACAATCCCAGGAAGCTTTTATAACCCTAATACCCAAAGAGGGGAAGGATCCTTCCTCCTGTGGTAGTTACAGGCCAATTTCTCTGCTGAATCAAGACCTAAAGATCTGGGCTAAACTCCTGGCTATTAGACTCCAGCCAATCATTCCATCGTTAGTTGGCCCAGAACAAGTGGGGTTCGTGCAGGGTAGGGAGGGGGAAACGAACACCGCTCGCCTGTTCCACGCTATACACATGACTCGTAATTCCAGGGAGCAACTAGTCCTGCTAGGGATTGACGCCAAAAAGGCGTTTGACAGGGTCAAATGGTCTTTTATGGAAGCAGTGCTACACAGATTCGCCCTTCCACAATCTATAATCCATGCTATATTTACCTTGTATAAATCTCCACATGCGCGACTTAATATAAATGGTACATTGTCCCCCGTTTTAGAAATAACAAACAGGACCCGCCAGGGCTGCCCTCTGTCGCCAACCCTCTTTGTGCTAGTCATTGAAACTCTCCTCCAAGCAGTTAGGGAACATGCCCAGATTCGGGGCCTTGAGATCAATGGAAAGCACCTAAAGTGTTTGGCTTTTGCAGATGATTTGCTTTTTGTGATCACTAACCCCGAAACCAGTATACCATCTATATCGCAACTGTTATCTGAGTTCGGACTGCTATCCAACTTTAAGGTGAATACAACTAAATCGGAGATGTTGAATGTATCTCTCTCACAATCAGTAGAAAACAGATTGAGAGCTATCACACGGTTTTCCTGGGCTTCCTCCTACATTACCTACTTAGGGGTTCGAATTTCAAGGAACCTCTCAGAATTATATAACCTAAACTATGGGCCCTTACTCACAGAAATTTCTGAGATGTTAAAATCTTATGAGCCAATGTGGATCTCTTGGATGGGTAGGCGGAGCCTTCTGCGAACATATATAATGCCGAAACTGCTGTATGTA
The DNA here is from genome assembly GCA_900303285.1 of Rhinella marina. Classification (NCBI taxonomy): domain Eukaryota; kingdom Metazoa; phylum Chordata; class Amphibia; order Anura; family Bufonidae; genus Rhinella; species Rhinella marina. Next base: position 92,879 of record ONZH01005859.1, on the reverse strand, counting down.
ATGCAGATGGTTCCTATCACTCTATCAGAGGGCTTTTTCTCTTCGATTAGGAGCTTGTTCTCCAAGTTTCTGTGGAAGCATAAGAAGCCCCGCTTATCACATTCTTTACTAGTCAAGAGAAGGGAGGCTGGGGGCCTAGGTCTACCAGATGCTTCCTTATACTATAAAGCAATACAGCTGAACAGGTGGGCTCAACTGATCGGTGTCATAGGTGACTATCTTTTTACTATGAACACTTCAAACATGTTTGCTCCAGAGTCCTTGCAACTACCAAGATAGAGAGGGAACTCACTAACTTTGAACAATTAATCCTAACAAAGCTACCCAAAACGAGGAAAATCTCATATTTATATCAGCATTTTGTCCTCAACCCCGCCAAGAGTATACCGACTTATGTACACATATGGGAGGAAGAACTAGGCATCCAGTTGACAGACTCGGAGTCACATTTCATTCTTACCCACTCACAGGGATTTTCCAGATGTGTACGCCTACAGGAAAGTCATTATAAACTGCTATGCCGATGGTACAAAACCCCTGAATTTATTTTTTTGCATGTTGCTAGCGACTCCGATCTGTGCTGGAGGTGCCAAAAAGCCAGGGGATCCTATTTACATATTTGGTGGACATGTGATGCGGTTACCCCTTTCTGGAAAGATATAGAGGGAGTGATTCAAAGACTTTGCCTGACCACCTTTCGACTAACTCCTGATATGGTTTTCCTGGCTAGGCCTACAAATCAGTATCGCCCTGCAAAATCTAACCTGATTACACACCTTTTAGCGGTTGCAAAATCCCTCATCCCTTTACACTGGTTACAAACTACTCCGCCTACTCTAGAGGAATGGTACTTGAAGATGGACAAGGTGTACAATTTGGAGGAACTTACTAGTTGAACAGAGAGGAAGCATGATGGGTTTATCCGCACATGGGGGTCTTGGAAAACCTTCAGAGGTTTCTAGGCCTTGAAGTGGCTATGCCAGTATATACCTACTTCTTCTCCCTTTAGCAACTCCTTCTCCCCTCACCCGTCACCCCCCCCCCCTTTCCTCCTCTTTTTCCCCTTCTCCTTGTTTGTGTCTGTTGTGTCTCGGTGTTTGTTTGTTTGCTTAGTTATTTGTCTTTTTCACGTCAGTTCATATGCAACTATTTGATTTATTGTCTTCTTATAATGGCACTTTTTCCCTACAGCTATTTTTCAAAGTTGCAGTCTCACGGCCGTGAGTTGGACTTTTTTATATCGGTGCCTTGAGTTCTTTATGATAGTACTTGTAATGCTCTAATTCTGATTTCAATCACTATGTACAAACTGACAAATTGTAGTATTACATGATCTATTGTATGTACACCTGTTATGATTGCACCAATTGTACCTTTGTATTGTCTTTAACCAAAAAAAAATGTTCAATAAAAAGTGAATAAATAAAAATAAAAAAATACAGGATTTTTCAAAGTTTTCACCACCACATCTTACAAGCCCTTCTTCAGTCCAGAACCGTCAGATTCCAGGCTGTGAACTGAAACATCTCTGGTGTAGATGCTGTCGGCCTGCTTGAACGAAGTGATCTGGCTGGACTGTATGTTCAATAATTTCCTCTGGAAAATTGTAATCAGTGAGGAATCATGCCCTTCTGGCCAAATGAGCACTATGGCTATGACTGAGACTCTTGTCTCATTTTCCTGAGCACTCAGGATATGAGGGGAAATAGAGGAAAATTTGTATGAAAAATTCCTTCCGAACTGTAAGACAGGCCATGAATTCTTTCTGGTGGATCCACTTGATTCATGGAGCAGAACTTCTTGAGCTTTGTATTGGAGCCTCTCCCTATCCATCTGCACACGATCTGTTAACCCCTTAAGGACAGAGCCCATTTTGGCCTTAATGTCTGGGCCAAATTTTTGAATTCTAACATGTGTCTCTTCAATAAGTAATAACTTTGGGATGGTTTTACAGATTCCAGTGATTCTGAGACTGTTTTTTCATGGCATATTCTACTTTATGTTAGTAATAGATTTAGGTCGATATTTGCAGTGTTTCCCTGTGAAAAATTCCACAATTTCATGAAAAATTGGAAAAAATTGCTTTTTTTTTACTTTAAAATTCTCAGCCTCTAAACTACATAGCGACACCATATAAATTAGATATAGATTCATATCTGCAAGATGTCTACTTTATGTTGGCATCAGTTTTTTAGCATGCTTTTATATTTTGACGGCATAAGAGGGCTCCATAGTTTAGTAGCAATTTTCCAAATTTTCATGAAAATTTTCAAAATCAGATTTTTTGCGGGACAAGTCTAGTTTTCAAGTGGATTTGAGGGACCTGCATGTTAGAAAACCCAATAACTCACCCCATTTTAAAAACGTCACCCCTCAAAGTACTCAGAATTAGATTGTTGAAATTTGTTAACCCTATAGGTGTCTCACAGGAATAACCCAAAGTCTGTAAAAATGGAAAATCAGATTTTTTAGACTTACACATTGGTGTAACCCCAAACTTTTCATTTTCACAAAGGGTATAAGGATAAAAGGATAAAAATTTGTGGTGCAATATCTCCGGAGAACGGAAATACCCCATATGTCTATGTAAAGTATTGTGTGGGTGCACAGAACGGCTTAGAAAGGAAGCAGCGCAGTGTGATTTTTGGAGAGTGGATTTGGCTGGAATGGTCACTGGGGGCTATGTTGCGTTCACAAAGCCCCCCTGTGTCTGAACACTGGAAACCCCTCACATGTGACCCCATTTTGGAAACGACACCCCTCAAGGAACATTTCAAGGGGTGCAGTGATCAGTTAGACCCAGAAGGAGCTGACAGATTCAGGCAGGCCACTAGGTGGCACTGCTCTGCATCAAGATGATCACTCACCACCGAGGAGGCAGGCAGCGGCAGCAGCGAGGGGGGCGGAGGACTACAGGACAGGCAAGCTATATGGGACTGGGGGGCCAGGGGGGCACTGTACTAACCAGTCATCTGCTCAGCTCGCGATCCGGACAAACAGGAAGCGGGCTGAGCAGGTGCCTTTACTTACATTTAATGTTTTGGCCAGTGATTGGTCAGTGACCAGTCACTGACTAATCACAGCCGATCCCGGGGGTGGGGGACACCCTGACCCCCCCCCAACCCCTGACACTCGGCGGGGATTCGCACTACAGAATAGCGTATACTCGCCGAGTACCCGGTGCCTGCTGTGAATGGCTGGTCTCAATTCACAGTGATTGCCATTATGGGGGGGGCATGGCTCCCCCCGAGGCCTTCACTACAGATGGCTGGCTGTGGCTAACAGCCGCCATCACAGCATGTAAACCCCGCTGCACTGCGCAGAGGGTGTTTACATGCAGAACCTACCGGTAAGCCCTGTAGCACGAACTACCGGTACGCCCTGTAGCACGAACTACCTCACGCCCTGGACGTACCGGTACGTCCATTGTCGCCAAAGGGTTAAAGATACAGTTGCTGAGACTTCAAATGTGACCTACTTAACAGATCCGCCTGAAAATACCTTGAATGGGGATGACTGTCTACGGTTTGACATCCCACTGCCCAAGTCATAAACTGACGTCATTGACTGTACCGTGGATCAGAGTAAGTCCTGTGCCAATTGTTGATATAGCACATGGTGGAGATATTACCTGTTTGCTCCACCACTGACTGATTCTTGAGCCAGCCCTAATGAAGAGCAAGATATATTGCTCCCAGGTCTCTGATACTGGATAAAAATACAACTCTTGGAGAGACCACCTCCCCTGAATGCAAAGAATGTGGCAGTGTACTTCCTGACCAGAGTTATTGAGCGGTCAGAAAAGCCGGAATTAGACTTACCGGTAATTCATTTTCCATGATATCACCACGACGTCACACAAGGAGATTGACCCCTGACCTCTGTAGGGGCAGGAACAGAGAAGGTTAAAGGCACACCTCCCTCCACCAACACCAGTGTTTACCAAATAACAGAGCCGTAACGGTGCAACACCAACAACATTTAAATAATCTTGAAAATATATTTTTAATTTTTTTTCCCTCGTTATTACACCATACCGTAAAAAAGGGGAAAAAAGGAAGAAGGGAGGGAAATACCCTGCCGTCGTGGTGATATCATGGAAAATGAATTACCGGTAAGTCTAATTCCGGCTTTCCATATCATCACCACGACGGCACACAAGATATACGAAATAATCAATTATGGGCGGGCAACTGCCTGAAGGACTTTACGTCCAAAAGACAGCTCCGCAGTATTAGAGAGATCCAGACGATAGTGTCTAATAAACGTATTAACGCTGAACCAGGTGGCAGCCCTACAGATCTCTTCAAAGGAAGCCCCTGCCCTTTCTGCTTGAGACGAGGACATAGCCCTAGTGGAATGGGCTCTAATGTAACTAGGACCTTGCAGCTCTTGGATATCGTAGCAAAGTGAGATGGTATCTCTGATCCATCTGGCCAGAGTAGACTTAGAGGCTTTTTGGCCCTTATTCTTTCCTGAGAACTGTAGAAAAAGACCGTCAGATTTCCTGAAGTCCTTTGTAACCTGAAGGTATCTGAGGACCGATCTTCTAACGTCCAGGGAATGAAAGGACTTTTCTCTGTCATTGGCCGGGGAGTTACAGAAGGAAGGCAGGATAATTTCCTGGTTTCTGTGAAAATTTGATACAACCTTGGGTAGAAGCCCCGGATCCAGTTTGATGACCAGTCTATCCTCCAGAATCTTAAGGTAAGGCTCTTTAACGGAAATGGACTGAATTTCACCTATTCTTCTGGCAGAAGTGATGGCTACTAAGAAGGCCACTTTGAAGGATAGCAGTTTTAACGAACAGTTCTCCAGGGGCTCAAAAGGATGCAGGGTTAGGCCCGTAAGGACGGTGTTTAGATCCCAAGAAGGAGCTGTTGACTTTAGAGAAGGACGTAGTCTAGACGCAGCCCTCATGAAGCGTTTGATCCATTTATGGTTGGCGAGCTCTGTATCAAAGAAGCAACTCAAAGCTGACACTTGTACTTTCAGGTTGGAGGGCCTCAACCCCTTCTCCAAACCGGATTGAAGGAAGTCCAGAATTTTACTCACATCAGGGTTAGATGAATTAGGCCACGGATCATTGGCCCAGGAACAGAATTTCTTCCAGATTTTAAGGTAAATAGCGGAAATAACCCTCTTCCTACACGCCCTGGGGGTAGAAATTACTTTGTCCGACAGACCCTGTTTTTTTAGGATTTTGACTTCAGGATCCAGGCAGTCATCTTTAAAAATTCTGGATGGGGATGGACAATAGGCCCCTGAAGTAGAAGGTCTGACAGATTGGGAAGGATCCATGGATCTGCGATCGAGAGTTTCATAAGGGAGGAGAACCAACTCCTCATTGGCCAGTATGGGGTGATTAGTATCACTTTCGAGTTTTCCTGCTGTATTTTCTGGATTACTCTCAGGATTAATGGTAAGGGAGGGAAGGCATAACAGAGTTTCTATTCCCAAGGAAGAGAGAGCGCATCTACCGCCCAGGGATTGTCTCTGGGATTTAGAGAACAAAATTTTTGAGTCTTCGCGTTTGCTCTTGATGCGAAGAGATCTATCTCTGGCACTCCCCATCGTTGTGTTATCTGCCTGAATATCTCCTGGTTGAGGGACCATTCTGTCTGGTCTAGGGTCTTCTGGCTTAGGAAATCTGCTTCCAGGTTTAAGGACCCCTTTAAGTGGATCGCCGAAATGGATTCCACATGTTTTTCTGCCCACAGAAAAATTCGAAATGCGAGGGCCTGCAATTTCGGGGATCGCGTACCTCCCTGATGGGAAAAGTATGCTACTGTGGTTGTGTTGTCTGATAGTATTTTGAGGTGTAGACCCCGGAGAAGAGATTCTGCAGACTTCAGAGCCTCCCAGACTGCCCGAAGTTCCCGGTAATTTGAAGATTGGATCTTTATTGACTGTGACCAAGTCCCCTGAAAATAATGACTGTCCATCTTTGCACCCCAACCTTGAAGACTAGCATCCGTAGTAATTTGAATTTGGGGATTTCTCTTCCAGGCTACTCCTCTCTCTAGATTTCTGACGTCCGACCACCAGGAGAGGGATGTCTTGACTGAATCTGGAATGGGGACCACGTGGTCTAGAGATGATTGACTTCTGTTCCACGCTCCTAGGATCCAGGACTGCATTGTCCGATAATGTAACCGGGCCCAGCTTACAGATGGAATGCAAGAGGAAAGTAGGCCCAGTAGGCTCATTGCCTCCCTTATTGTAGTGGACCTCTTTCTTTGGAAAGAGAGTATTTTTCCCACAAGAGCGGAAATTTTCTCCAGAGGAAGTAAAGTTAACTGAGATTGGGAATCCAGTAGAACCTCCAGGAACTTCACAGCTGGTAGGAGGTGGGATTTTTGGTGATTTACTATCCAGCCCAGATTTTGAAGGGTGGACAGTAGGAACTCTAGATGTTTTTGAAGAAGCATTTGGGAGTCGGCAATTAATAGAAAAATCGCCCAAGTATGGAATTAGAGTCAGACCTTTTTGCCTCAGGAATGCCACCATCTCGATTATTAGTTTGGTAAAAACTCTCTCTGGGGGCAGAGGATATTCCCAACGGCAGAGCGGTGAACTGAAAATGATGGATCTGGCCCTGCTGGTCTAGAACCGCAAAACGAAGGTATCTCTGATGGCTGGGATGGATAGGGACGTGATAGTAGGCGTCTTTTAAGTCTACTATGCACATGAATGCATTTTCCATGATAAGTGGGATTGCTGTAGGAAGGGATTCCATTTTGAATCTTCTGTAAAGGATGAATCTGTTCAGGAGTTTTAGATTTATTATCATATGGAAGTTTCCTTCCTTCTTCCTTACAAGAAAAAGAGAAGAGTAGTAACCTATCCCTTGATCGAGAGGTGGAACCTCCACTATCACATCCATAGCCAGGAGAACTTTGATTTCTCTCCAGATCACACCGAGGTTTGGAGATTTGGTAATCAAAAATTTGTTTAGGGGGATTGATTTGAACTCTATTTTGTATCCCGACTCTATCAGAGTCAGAGCCCAGGGATTTGAGGATACACTTCTCCAGGCTGGGAGAAAAAAAATTTAGTCCCCCCCCCACTTTGATGTCATTGTTTTTCAGTGGGCTTATTCTGGGGGTTAAGGAGGAACCCTCTTCCTTTACCGCCCTTGGGGTAGCTCCAACGACCCATTTTACCTTTCCCACGAAAGGATTTGTCCTTAAAATTACCTGACCGGAAGGGAAATTTCCTACGATAGGGCCTATCTTCCGGAAAACCCTTCTTTTTATCCGCCGCTTTCTCAAGGATTCTGTCCAGGACTGGGCCAAAAACATATTCTCCTGAGAAGGGGATGGAACAGAGCTTCATCTTTGAAGTTTTATCCCCTGACCAGGCTTTCATCCATATTGCTCTACGGGCGGCATTGGACAACCCTGCATCTCTGGCTGAAAACTGAATGGATTCAGCGGAAGCATCAGCCAGAAAAGCAGTTGCAGATTAAAGGAGAGGCAGAGAATTTAAAATTTTGTCCCTTGAAATCTTGTTTTTTTTTTGTGTAGTTTGAGTTCATTAAGCCATAGAGTCATGGACCTGGCCACTGAATTAGCAGCTACATTGGTTTTGATGTTATACATTGCTGCCTCCCAAGACTTGCGTAAAAGGGAATCCGCTTTCCTTTCCATGGGATCCCTCAACTGAGAGGCATCCTCAAATGGAAGGGATGTCTTTTTGATTACTTTGGCCACTTCTATTTTAGGAGTCTCATCATAAATTTTAGAATCTTCAAGATTAAACAATAAACGGTTTTTAAATTCTCTCGAGATACCAAGACGTTTTTCTGGTTCGGCCCATTCTTCTAGGATCATCTCTTTAATATTCTCGTTAAAGGGGAACTCTTTAGCTCGTTTAGCCCTGAGACCACCAAAAAGCTCCTCCTGGACAGAGTGAGCTTTTTGTACCTCTTCCACCCCCATGGTGGCTATGACGGCCTTAAGTAACTGAGGCATATCTTCATTTGTAAAGAAGAATTTTTTTGATCCTTCTGTGAAGTCAAATTCGGAGATATAATCGTCTTCATCCGCAGATTTAGAAGAAACAGCATCCTCCTCCAAATCTTCTTGATCGGAAGAAGAAGGGTGGGCGGCTAGTCTTGGCCGTTTGGTTGGAGGGGGAGCAGGGGGATTTATTTGCGCCAGAGAGGAACGAATCTCATCCTGCACCATAGTACGGAATTCTTCCAATAAGGAAGGTTGTACATCCCGTATGACATTCTCAATACACTCTTTGCAGAGCTTTTTGATGTAGGAATCTGCAAGTTTTTTGCTGCAGGAGATACATCTTGCAGGTTTTTTTTGCCTTCTTCTGTGTCTCCTTAGAGGCCTATGAGGCAACAGAAGAAGGTCAGGCAGGATTCCATAATAAAAAAGGAAGAATAACCTGAACGTGATGAAGGAGGAGAGAAAGGTATAAAACCCCCTGACCAACAAGAAGGTCCCCCAGTGTGAGAGAGGTAGCATATACTGCCCCAAATGGGAACTTACAGAAGGAGGTACCGAAGGATCCAGTTCTCTGGGTGAGCACTGTTCAGGTCCCGACATGCTGTATCAGAAGCAGACCTCAGACCAGTACGCAGCTCCCCTCTTTAAACTTACCCGCGTCCCGCCTCCGGATTGCCTCCCGTAGACTTCCGGTCGCCGCCGGAAGTACGTCATCAGACAGGCGCACGAGGCGCCGGGCGCGCAACCCAGCAAGTCCCACATGGGGGAAAAGAGGGAGATTGCACCAGGAGCAGGCCCCAGATCAACCGGGACCAGTCCTCTCCCCCTGTCCGCCCGCGGTTGCGTACCAACCCTGGACAGGGGGGCAGAGGTAAGGGACCATAGCTCAGCAAGCCCCATCCGAGAAACTCTGCCAGGAAACATATCCTCATCATTTCTCCACGCAAGGAGATCCTTCTCCGACCTGGCCTCTGTAGGGACAGGAAAACACTGGTGTTGGTGGAGGGAGGTGTGCCTTTAACCTTCTCTGTTCCTGCCCCTACAGAGGTCAATCTCCTTGTGTGCCGTCGTGGTGATGATATGGAAATCTACTTTGTTCAGCATTTTTCAGACAAAGCCATTAAGACAGGATTTCCCAAGTTTCTGGCTTGATTACCACAAGATGAACCAGACTTGATAAACATTGGTTTCTTCCTGAAACAAAGCTGGTTTGCAATGTAGACTAATGCTCACGTTAGAGCTTCTATCGAAGAGGTCAGAAAGTATATATTTGTAGACAGAGAGGCTGCCTGGCCTGCTCTGATAGCAATCTTGACTAGCAACAGGAGTGGCGGTTGCACAGGAGTAGGGGGCAGGGCTTGCACAGAAGAATTGGGGGGAGCCCTATTCAAATATTTGCTGTGGGGCCAGTTATTCCTAGTTACTCCACTGGCACTTGGTCATGGGACCTTAGATCTCACATTCATCTTGATTTCTGGATCCGCTCCTGTGAGAGCTTAAGCAACCAGTTTCTAGAGTTTACCTGGAAACTAAGGGCTGAGTTAGTGCCACAACTTAGTAAGAACACCAGGTGATGATGACAAAACAAAGGCCAGTGAATTTAAGATGAGAAACCTTGGTGAGTGATGGCCCTGAGAACCTGCGATGGGTTGGCAGTAATGTGCATATAAGTATATATGAGATCTTGGCCATAAAATCGTCCTGCTGGTGCATATTGATAACAAAACACAGCAATTCACATCATTAAATTCTTCCAAGAAGGTATTTGATGAGACACGTCAGATCCAACCTCCATCTTACCTGTGGCTTTGGCAGTGCATACACTCTTGAAAAGACCCAGAAATTCCTGGGAAAGAGGAAGTCCTGAAACAACCACGATATGAGGCTTTGTGAATGGTCGATTTATTTGCCTTGGGGGACAATTTCTTAATGTGAGGGAGTAACCTGGGTACAGATTCTATCCAGGAGTCTGACATAATCCATGCACAATTTGAGAAAATGTTTTGTAATCTTGCCGGCTTCGCCTGGGTATATTTCATCTATTTCATTTAATGTTTCTGTGTGTCGTTGTAGAGAGAAAGTCAATGCAGCTGACAGGAGGTGATTTTTACCTTGATTTTTTCAATCCCTATTGGCTGCGGAGTGGGAGGGGGTGTGGTTTAATGGGACACGGGGGGGGGGGTTAAGTCCTTCATTTCAGGGTGGCCTGAATTATAGGTTAATGCCATGGTAATTTGAAGAAACACAATGAGTAGCAGTGGAAGAAAACATTGCTTTGCGCGGGTATATTTAATCTATTTTATTTAATGTTTCTGTGTGTCGTTGCAGAAAGAAAGTCAACCTCCCACCCATCCCTGCAGCTGACAGAAGTTGATTTTTACCTTTATTTTTTCAATCCCTGTTGGCTGCGGAGTGGGAGGGGGCGTGGCCTTACAGAGTCGGGGCGTGGCTTAGCAAAGCGCTTCGCATAGGTGCATTTAATCTATTTCATTTAATGTTTCTGTGTGTCGTTGCAGAATGGCTGCGGAGTGAGAGGGGGCGTGGCCTGACAGAGACGGGGCGTGGCTTAGCAAAAGGCTTTGAACGGTTGTAGTCTATAATTAGTCTATTTCATCTAAAATTTTTGTGTGTCGTTGCAGAGAGAAATTCACCCTCCCACCCCTGCAGCAAACAGAAGTTTATTTTTACCTTCATTTTTTCAATTCCCGTTGGCTGCGGAGTGGGAGGGGGCGTGACCTGACAGAGTCGGGGGCGTGGATTAGCAAGACACTTCGCATGGGTGGATTTAATCTATTTTATTTAATGTTTGTGTGTGTTGTTGCAGAAAGAAAGTCAACCTCCCACCCATCCCTGCAGCTGACAGAAGTTGATTTTTACCTTTATTTTATCTCTGTTGGCTGCGGAGTGAAAGGGGGTGTGGCCTGACAGAGTTGGGGGTGTGGCTTAGTGAGACCTGGGGCGGGGGTTTTAAGTACTTCTTTTAGGGTGGCCTGAATTAAAGGTCAATACCATGCTTATTTATGAGCCCACGCAATAGGCAGCGGTGGAGGAAAACATCTTTTATTACTACTGAACTGTAGTAATAGAAAAAAACATAAGTTATATTTATGGTAACCGGAATACCTTTAACAGTGTCAGTAAATAGAAATGGATGAGATCCTCAGCTGCTGATAATTACCTGGTTGTTATGGAAACCTGCCCTCCCTGTGTGGCTTTGCAGAGAATGGCAGTTGGAGTTTAAAACCAAAGCTCCCAGTTGTAATGTTGGCTAATGGAGATCATATTTTGGCAATATCTCGGGAACGGTACGTCCTAGAGAGATGAGACCTGGTCTAAAACCTTCCCAGACACCTGATGTACCTGTGTGCCGAATTTGGTGAAAATCGGTCCAGTAGTTTGGTCGCGCATAGAGAACAGACAGACAGACAGACAGAAATTCATTTTTATATCATTAAGAGATTAGTTGGCAGCTTCCCCTCTCTGCTCGCTGTTCCGCCATCTACTTGAACTTATTATGGCACACATAAGAGCGCACCCAATGCCAACCAATGACCACCCTGGCATCACGTGTGCATACGTAAGAGTGCTATAATAACCAGTAGTAGATGGCAGAACAGCGAGCAAAGAGGGGAGGCTGCCATGTACCACATGCTATAGTACAGAAGGCTGGCACAGGAAGGAGTGGGCAGAGGTTGGCATCTGGCTTCCTGGCAGCTGCATGCTAAAGGCTTCAGCTTCCATGTAGCCATCTCATTCTCAGCCTCGCTCCTTCCTCTGCCAGCCTTCTGTACTATAGCAGATACCTGCTATAATACAAGAGGCTGGGATGGCAGTGGATGCACTCTCAAAACTCCTGCCAGCAGCCTGCTGTACCTGGCCTTTCCCCTCTTCTCTGTCCCTCGCACTACCACTAGTCTGTCTCTCTCTACCACTCTGCCCTGCCCTGAGTGCCCTCCCTCCTTCTCATGCCCAGAACATGCAAGCAAGGTCGCCAAGGGGGCTCAGGCAGTGGACACCCATACCTGGAAAATCGAGTGATGTACAGCTGCCACACTGCTTCTTCTGCCTGCCGCTCGCTTCTTCTTCCGGTTAGGATTACTTTCATTTGGTGGGCGGGCTGTGCTTAATTTACATAGCGCGCTACCGCTGCTAGCGTGCTATGCAGGCTATTACAGAGAATGTAATCGGAAGGGTGATGGACAGGCCGGGCGGAAGGCACGTGCCCCCAATGTGACCGCGCTGCATGTGAAGGGGGGCCCCGGGCCTGGCATGACTGGAGAGACTTTATAATGTGGCTGAGAGTGAGGCACTGCTCCAGGGCCCCTTGTCAGCCCGGGCCCCGAAGCAGCCGCTTCCCCTGCTTCCCCGGTAGTTACGCCACTGACTCCCTGCACAGAATATACTGTACCCATCGGCTGAGGGATCCATCGGCTGAGGTCCGGTTTACATATGTACATAAAAATAGATCCTTACAATAAGTGAGTTAAAAATAAAAAACAAACACCTACAGTACTGCACAGTAAAACATTAGGTCGCAGAAGAACTTTCGCTCTGCTACAGTACAACACAGAGTTCATGGAGCTGCCTACAAAAAAATAAATACAGTTCCATGCGCACCTGGCAGTCAAAAATGCAAATTACACAATGAATTATTTTTACTCGCTCTGAAATTGTGATTCGTTGACAACGAATCGCAAAACCAGTGAGCGCCCCCGCTGCTACATCTGTAGCTCCCACATAATGTTACCTGTCTGGCTGGGGCCACACTCCTGCCATACATCCCTTTAATATAGGATCATCAGGAAATATCCTAGAGTTTGATTTTTTTTTTTCTTTCCCTGCCATTTTGGGCTTATCTCCTCTAGGTGCAAATATTTCAAGGTGAGCTAGCGCAGCTTTAAATAATAAAGGAAAATGTATGTGCGCCATCATGAAACAAAGATCTTCAGAATCCTCCTGGTCACAGAGACAGAGTCCACATCCAGATGAGATGAGGCAGGAGATAAGGTGAAAGGAGTTGTAGATAAGAGAGGACTTCTAGATACCTAAGCAGACAACATCTGAGTGAAAGCTTCTGACTGCTGAGAAGTAAACCATTCCACAACCTCTGCACCCCACAGTTGGTGCAGACATCTCCTACATTATCCACAGTTGGTGCAGACATCTCCTACATTATCCACAGTTGGTGCAGACATTCCCTACATTATCCACAGTTGGTGCAGACATTTCCTACATTATCCACAGTTGGTGCAGACATTTCCTACATTATCCACAGTTGGTGCAGACATTTCCTACATTATCCACAGTTGGTGCAGACATTTCCTACATTATCCACAGTTGGTGCAGACATTTCCTACATTATCCACAGTTGGTGCAGACATTTCCTACATTATCCACAGTTGGTGCAGACATTTCCTACATTATCCACAGTTGGTGCAGACATTTCCTACATTATCCACAGTTGGTGCAGACATTTCCTACATTATCCACAGTTGGTGCAGACATTTCCTACATTATCTACAGTTGGTGCAGACATTTCCTACATTATCCACATATAATGGATATATTTAGCCCCTTAATATAATCTCAGAACTATATTAGGGAGCACAGACGCTACTTCTATACTAAACTATAGGAGGGAGCATGATGGTGACCTGTCAGGGGTAGGTTACCTAAACAGTGAAAGAATATCCTACTCCTCCTTTCTTATCTGCCATCTCCTAAATCCAGCAGACGGCGGTCCCAGAAACAGCTCACTCCCGACCCTGTGCCCATTAATTTAACTATCCCTGCATCAGCCTCTCGCAGCCATCTGAGGTTAACTCAAGCAAGCCAGCGCCATCTGAACCACCACTGAATCCATGGAACCACTGTGGCTTGCAGAGAAATAACCCTGTATAGTTCACATGGAGATGATACGCTTCCCGGCCCCACTGCTATTATCATTATATTTATTACAACTATGTATCGATATACCGTATTTTTCGCCCCATAAGATGCATTTTCCCCCCAAAAGTGGGGGAAAATGCCCCTGCGTCTTATAGTAACATAGTAACATAGTTTGTAAGGCCGAAAAAAGACATCTGTCCATCCAGTTCAGCCTGTTTTCCTACAAGTTGATCCAGAGGAAGGCAAAAAAAAAACCCCTGTGAGGTACAAGCCAATTTTCCTCACTATAGGGGGAAAAATTCCTTCCCGACTCCAATCAGGCAATCAGAATAACTCCCTGGATCAACAACCCCTCTCTAGTAACTATAACCTGTAATACCCTCCAGAAATACATCCAGGCCCTTCTTGAACTCTTTTAGTGAACTTACCATCACCACCTCCTCAGGCAGAGAGTTCCATAGTCTCACTGCTCTTACCGTAAAGAATCCTCTTCTATGTTTATGTACAAACCTTCTTTCCTCCAGACGCAGAGGATGTCCCCTCGTAACAGTCCTCGGAATAAATAGATGATGGGAGAGATCTCTGTACTGACCCCTGATATATTTATACATAGTTATTAGATCTCCCCTCAGTCGTCTTTTTTCTAAAGTGAATAACCCTAATTTTGATAATCTTTCTGGGTACTGTAGTCCACCCATTCCAGTTATTACTTTAGTTGCCCTCCTCTGAACCCTCTCCAGCTCTGCTATGTCTGCCTTGTTCACAGGAGCCCAGAACTGTACACAGTACTCCATGTGTGGTCTGACTAGTGATTTGTAAAGTGGCAGGACTGTGTTCTCAACACGGGCATCTATGCCCATTTTGATGCAACCCATTATCTTATTGGCCTTGGCAGCAGCTGTCTGGCACTGGCTTCTACAGCTTAGTTTGCTGTTCACTAAAATTCCTAGGTCCTTTTCCATGTCAGAGTTAACCAGTGCTTTACCATTTAGTATGTACTGGTGACTTGCATTATTCCTTCCCATATGCATAACCTTACATTTGTCAGTGTTAAACCTCATCTGCCACTTTTCTGACCAAGCCTCCAGTCTATCCAGATCCTGCTGTAGCAGTGCACTGTCCTCCTCTGTGTTAATTACTTTACACAGTTTAGTGTCATCTGCAAAAATTGATATTTTACTATGCAAACCTTCTACAATATCATTAATAAATATATTGAAGAGAATAGGACCCAATACAGACCCCTGTGGTACCCTACTAGTGACAGTGACCCAATCTGAGTATCTACCACCCTCTGTTTTCTATCACTGAGCCAGTTACTTACCCACATACAGACATTTTCTCCCAGGCCAAGCATTCTCATTTTGCATACTAACCTTTTATGTGGTACCGTGTGGGGCGAATGAGAAGCAATGGGGCTAATTAGAGGCAACGGGGGCTAATGAGAGGCAACAGGGGCTAATGAGAGGCAACGGGGGCTAATGAGAGGCAACGGGGCTAATGAGAGGCAATGGGGGCTAATTAGAGGCATATGGGGTCTGATATCAGGCATGGGGCTCTTATCTGAGGTCTGATTGGGTGTCATTCACATTGGGGTCTGATTGGGGGTCTTATTGGGGTCTTATTAACATTGGGGGTCTTATTGGGGCTGTCAGCTTAGGTCTGATTGGTGGTCTGACCAGAAGTTTAATTAAAAATATTTTTTTCTTATTGTTCTAGGTGCGTCTTATGGGCCGGTACGTCTTATAGGGCAAAAAATATGATAGATGCATTAAGTCACGTAGGTAATATCACAATTAATATTAAAAGTGACGACGAGCACACTTGATAAGTACAACAACTAGGATCGCTAACTATGAACGTCCGGATCGCAAGCGGAAGGAGGCTATTGATAAATGATACAGACTGTGTGGATGCCTGCTTACATCATTAATGTATATTAGAGATGAGCGAGTAGTGTTCGATCGAGCTGGTATTCGATCGAATACTACGCTATTCGGCATACTCGATTTCAATCGAGTATAACGGCGATGGCGCACTTAGAATTCGTTTCCCCTCCCACCTTCCCTGGCGCTCTTTTTCCACCAATCACCATGCAGGGGGGGTATGACAGGCCCGCGGAGCATGCTGGCAGCGCGAAAACGGCGTCTACATGGATTGGCTGGAAAAACCATGTGACCTCGAATATTAAAAACTCAGCTCTTCCTGCTCGTACGCATATGCTGCGTGAACTTAGTCAGGGACAGAGGCTGGAGAAGTGAGAGACAGGTTTTAGCTGTTGGACAGGCAGGAGCGTGATTAAAAGCCCTTATCAGGACTACTATAGTGCAGTACAGTGATAGCTTTACTACAATATACACTTTACAGAGAACGGCTGCTGTATTCAGGGATAGCTGCTGGAGTAGGGACAGAGAGAGGCATTAGTGTATCAGGTGCTCTGCTACATACCAAACTATATTTGGCACTACTGTTCTGCGTTCTTTTTGGCTGCAAAACCCTGTTATATACCTAGTTTGTATATGCACCATCTGATCTTCTGTCAGTATATGGCTGTGTACTTTTTTTTTTTTTTAAAATACAGTTTATTTGGCTCTAGTGTTCTGGGTTCTGTGTGCCTGCAATACCCTTTTTGTATACCAGGTGTAAATACACACCGTCTGAACAGTTAGTACACGGCTGTGTACCTTGAAATATAAAATATATAGGCCTTTTCATTGGCAACTGTACTGTGCGTTCTCTTGCAAAATAATTGTATATACCTGGTGTTAATACACACCGTCTGATCTGTTAGTACACGGCTGTGTACCTTGAAATATAAAATATATAGGCGTTCTCTTGCAAAATAATTTCACATACCTGGTGTTAATACACACCGTCTGAACAGTTAGTACACGGCTGTGTACCTTGAAATATAAAATATATAGGCCTTTTCATTGGCAACTGTACTGTGCGTTCTCTTGCAAAATAATTGTATATACCTGGTGTTAATACACACCGTCTGTTCTGTTAGTACACGGCTGTACAGGCAAAATATTGTAACCAAAAAAAAAATAAAATGCGGAGGGGGGCTAGCGGAATAGGACGTGGACGAGGACGGGGGCACGGAAATGCGGTTGGGGGCCTTGTTGAAGCCAGTGGGGATACAATGCGTGCTGGTGAGGGGCAGCCAGGATCCCACTCATCCAGAATCCCTGCCTTTATGGGACAGTTAAGCAGGGGGCGGGTTACACCGCTGTTGAGGCCTGAGCAGGTTGAACAGGTGGTGCAATGGATAGCCGATAGCACTTCCACACAGTTGTCCACCAGCCAGTCATCCACACAGTCTCACTCTGACCCTCCTTCCTCCACACCTGGCCAACAGAGTCATCCCACCATTGACCCCTCCCAGGAGCTCTTTTCGGGTCCTTTTTCAGATGTGCCGGAAGAATCCCAGGAGCTAGGAGAGGAATTTGTTTGTAGTGATGCCCAAACACTTGAGTGTTCGCCATCTCCTGCTGATGTGGACCCTGAACCAGCATCTGTTATCATGAGCGATGATGATGATGAGACGCAGTTGCCATCAAGGGAGGCTGTTGGAATGTCCAGTGGGCAGGAGGAGGAGCAGAGTGAGGAAGAGGAGGTGGTGGATGACGAAATGACCGACCCCACTTGGCCAGGGGTGATGTCCAGCGGGGAAAGCAGTGGAGAGGTGGTGGTCTGCGCAGCACCGAAAAAGGCAGCAAGAGCCAGAGGGATGTCCACAGGCAGAGGGATGTCCACAGGCAGAGAAGTGAGGCCACAGCCAGCAGGGCCAAAGCTGTTCCCGGCAGCGGGCAGTCGCCCGAAGCTCCCCCATCGAGGCCTCGTACTTCTGTGGTGTGGAGATTTTTTAATGTTTGTGCGGATGACAAACTGAGCGCGGTTTGCACACTCTGCCACTCAAAACTGAGTAGGGGCTCTGAGAAGAGCAATCTGACCACCTCAGGCATGTGGCGTCACTTTGAAGTCAAGCACTGGGCTGAGTGGGAGAGAGCAAACGCAATACAACCTGCGCCCGGTCTTGCTGCCACTGCCTCTTCCCCTTTGTTGTGTGCTGCCACTGTGGTCCAGACCTCCAGCCAGGACACCTCCACATCTGCCTCTGCCTCGGCTACTTTGGGGCCTTCTCCTTCAGCCTCCCCTTCCCCCGCCTCTTCGCCTGCACCTTCACACTCCTCGTCCCAACAACTGTCCATCTCGCAGGCGTTCGACCGCAGGCGGAAGTACGCCTCGAGTCACCCCCAAGCCCAAGCCTTAAACTGCCACATCTCCAAACTGCTGGCCCTGGAGATGTTGCCGTTTAGGCTTGTGGAGACGCAGGCCTTCCGCGACCTGATGGCGGCTGCCGCACCTCGCTATTCCGTCCCCAGCCGCCACTACTTTTCCCGGAGTGCCGTCCCCGTCCTGCACCAGCACGTGTCGCGTAACATCAGGCGGGCCCTGAGGTACGCAGTCAGCGCAAAGGTCCACTTGACCACCGACTCGTGGACAAGCGCTTGCGGCCAGGGACGATACATCTCTTTGACGGCACACTGGGTGAATGTAGTGGAAGCGGGGACGGGGTCGCAAACAGAGACGGCCTACCTACCACCCCCGCCCAAGATTGCCAGCATGGGTTCTGATAAACCCCCCCCCCTCCTCCTCCTCCTCCTCCTCTGCCTTAACATCGCCCTCAGCCGCTAGCTGTAAGCGTTGCAGCACTGGCGCGGGGAGACGTCAGCAGGCGGTGCTTAAGCTCATCAGCTTGGGCGACAGGAAGCACAGCGCCCCAGAGGTGAGGGACGCCATATTGCAGCAGACGGAGATGTGGCTGTCGCCGCTGCAGCTAGGACCAGGCATGGTCGTGTGCGATAACGGCCATAACCTGGTGGCGGCTCTGGAGCTTGCCGAACTCAATCACATACCATGCCTGGCCCACGTTTTTAATCTGGTAGTCCAAAAATTTCTAAAGACTTACCCCAACCTGGCAGAGCTACTGGTGAAAGTGCGGCGCTTGTGCGCTCACTTTCGGAAGTCAACTGTAGCTGCTGCTAGCTTAAAAAAACTCCAGCAACGCCTCCATTTGCCTGAACATCGGCTGTTGTGCGACCTGCCGACTCGCTGGAATTCCACCTATTCCATGTTGGCCAGGGTGTGTGAGCAGCAGAGAGCATTGATGGAGTACCAGATTATGAATCCACGCGTGCCTCCAACTCAGCTCCCTCAGTTTGCCAACCACGAGTGGCCATGGATGGCAGACATATGCGATGTACTGCGTATCTTTGAGGAGTCCACCAAGAAGGTCAGCAGCGAGGACGCTATAGTGAGCGTAACCATCCCGCTCCTAGGCGTCCTTAAAGAATCACTCATCGCAATAAGGGAGAACGCATTGCACGCAGAGGAGACGGGGGTAGGAGGAGACGCAACGGAGCTACACAGTCAGACCACACTTTTGTCTGCTTCACGGTGGCAGTTGCAGGAGGAGGAGGATGAGGAGGAGGAGGACGACGTGGAGGTGGCTGTGGAAGAGGAGGAGGATGCTGGCGGCGAGGGTAGCAGTCAGGCTGTGTGCGTCCCATTGGTTCAGCGCGGATGGGGCGGAGAGGAGGCGGAAGAGGAAGAGGAGGAAATGGCAAGTGATCCTTCTGGTGGGGGCAGTGAGGTCATGCCTATTCAGAGTCTGGCACACATGGCTGACTTCATGCTGGGCTGCTTTTCCCGGGACACACGTGTTGTCCGGATAGTGGAGAACAAACTGTACTGGGTCTTCGCAATCCTGGACCCCCGGTATAAAGATAACGTCTCCTCTTTTATTCCGGTAGAGGAGAGGACGAATCGATTGCTGGAATACCAGAGGGAACTCGTGCAGAACATGATGGAGATTTTCCCACCCACCATCGCTGGCGGCAGAGAGGAGAGGGTCTCCCAGAGTCCCTCAACATCGATCAGGCCCACAGCCACCAGGGGAACACTCTCCAAGGTGTGGGACACGTTCATGGCACCCCCTCGTGCAACTTCCATCACTGCGGGGCCCGCTATCAGCAGGAGGGACAAGTATCGGCGGATGTTGCGGGAGTACCTGGCAGACCGTACCCCTGTCCTCCCTGATCCCTCGGCGTCCTACACTTACTGGGTCTCCAAGTTGGACACGTGGCTGGAACTGTCCCTGTACGCCTTGGAGGTGCTTGCCTGCCCTGCCGCCAGCGTGCTATCAGAAAGGGTTTTCAGCGCAGCCGGGGGCATTATAACCGATAAGCGCAGCCGCCTGTCAACCGACAGTGCCGACAGGCTGACGCTAATCAAAATGAACAGCAAGTGGATTGACCCGGACTTTGCTTCTCCAACAGTGGAAAGCAGCCAAAAGTGAAGTGCCATCTGTATGAAGTGCCATTTCCTCCTCCACCTCCTCCTCCTCCTCCTCCTTAACCGCCGTAGAATTGCTCCGTAAATAAAAAAATTTATATATTTATGGCTCACCTCTTGGGCCTCCACAAAATTTTTAAGAGGTCTCACCTCTTGGGCCGCCACATAATTTTTAAGAGGTCTCACCTCTTGGGCCTCCACATAATTTTATCGAGGTCTCACCTCTTGGGCCTCCACATAATTTTATCGAGGTCTCACCTCTTGGGCCTCCACATAATTTTATCGAGGTCTCACCTCTTGGGCCTCCAAATCATTTTATCGAGGTCTAACCTCTTGGGCCTCCACATCATTTTATCGAGGTCTCACCTCTTGGGCCTCCACATCATTTTATCGAGGTCTCACCTCTTGGGCCTCCACATCATTTTATCGAGGTCTCACCTCTTGGGCCTCCACAACATTTTTAAGAGGTCTCACCTCTTGGGCCTCCACATAATTTTTAAGAGGTCTCACCTCTTGGGCCTCCACATAATTTTTAAGAGGTCTCACCTCTTGGGCCTCCACAAAATTTTTAAGAGGTCTCACCTCTTGGGCCGCCACATAATTTTTAAGAGGTCTCACCTCTTGGGCCTCCACATAATTTTTAAGAGGTCTCACCTTGGCCTCCAATTTTAGGGTCCCTTGGCCTCCACATAATTTTTAAGAGGTCTCACCTCTTGGGCCTCCACATAATTTTTAAGAGGTCTCACCTCTTGGGCCTCCACATAATTTTTAAGAGGTCTCACCTCTTGGGCCTCCACATAATTTTTAAGAGGTCTCACCTCTTGGGCCTCCACATAATTTTTAAGAGGTCTCACCTCTTGGGCCTCCACATAATTTTTAAGAGGTCTCACCTCTTGGGCCTCCACATAATTTTTAAGAGGTCTCACCTCTTGGGCCTCCACATAATTTTTAAGAGGTCTCACCTCTTGGGCCTCCACATAATTTTTAAGAGGTCTCACCTCTTGGGCCTCCACATAATTTTTAAGAGGTCTCACCTCTTGGGCCTCCACATAATTTTTAAGAGGTCTCACCTCTTGGGCCTCCACATAATTTTTAAGAGGTCTCACCTCTTGGGCCTCCACAAAATTTTTAAGAGGTCTCACCTCTTGGGCCGCCACATAATTTTTAAGAGGTCTCACCTCTTGGGCCTCCACATAATTTTTAAGAGGTCTCACCTCTTGGGCCTCCACATAATTTTTAAGAGGTCTCACCTCTTGGGCCTCCACATAATTTTTAAGAGGTCTCACCTCTTGGGCCTCCACATAATTTTTAAGAGGTCTCACCTCTTGGGCCTCCACATAATTTTTAAGAGGTCTCACCTCTTGGGCCTCCACATAATTTTTAAGAGGTCTCACCTCTTGGGCCTCCACATAATTTTTAAGAGGTCTCACCTCTTGGGCCTCCACATAATTTTTAAGAGGTCTCACCTCTTGGGCCTCCACATAATTTTTAAGAGGTCTCACCTCTTGGGCCTCCACATAATTTTTAAGAGGTCTCACCTCTTGGGCCTCCACAAAATTTTTAAGAGGTCTCACCTCTTGGGCCGCCACATAATTTTTAAGAGGTCTCACCTCTTGGGCCTCCACATAATTTTTAAGAGGTCTCACCTCTTGGGCCTCCACATAATTTTTAAGAGGTCTCACCTCTTGGGCCGCCACATAATTTTTAAGAGGTCTCACCTCTTGGGCCTCCACATAATTTTTAAGAGGTCTCACCTCTTGGGCCTCCACATAATTTTTAAGAGGTCTCACCTCTTGGGCCTCCACATAATTTTTAAGAGGTCTCACCTCTTGGGCCTCCACATAATTTTTAAGAGGTCTCACCTCTTGGGCCTCCACATAATTTTTAAGAGGTCTCACCTCTTGGGCCTCCACATAATTTTTAAGACGTCTCACCTCTTTGGCCTCCACACAATTTTTAAGACGTCTCACCTCTTGGGCCTACAAACAATTTTTATTATGGCTCACCTCTTGGGCCTTAATACAATTTTTAAGAGGTCTCACCTCAAGCTAACTTTGCGCACTCATTAAAATATCTTCACAACAAGGACCTAAGAGCCCTCGATGGGAGAGCTTTGTGTGGGGGCCTGTTATAGGGAAGAGATGCGGCCCTGCGGGCTCTAGCCTGCCTTCTCAATGAGCCTCTGGCCAGCCCATGGCCTCTTCCTGCCTTTTGCGGTCCTACGCATCCCTCAACATTCCCACTGCTTTACCTGCTAGACATGACACTGGGCCAGGTCGGGTCACTGACATCTCAAGCGCCAACAATTTGGGCATTTTAAGGCTTCTGCATGTGTTTGAGTTGTTTTTACATTTTAAAGAAGACATGTCTGACCACATCTCACACACACACACAATGACAATTAGGGGTGGGGTCTATTTGCTTTCCCCTTTGCCTATGCCATCTGTGGTTGTCATAGGCAACGTGATTTTAAGGGGTGCAGAATTTTATCTTCTTTTTTGTCTAGTTTGGCTTGGGGTCCATGGCAATGTAGAGGTAAGAAGGTTTCCTTGTATGGTCTCACTTTACAGAGAGGTTACATTGTCTTTGGAGTGTATTGTTGAGAGGCTGTGATAGTGGCGTAATAGTGCGACTTGGGCGCGTTATATGCACCCAGACATGCTTCCCCTGCTGTCCCAGTTGCATTCCAGCAGTGTTGGCATCCTTTCCTGAGGTTTCAGGGTGGACTTGGTGACCTCCAAGTGGTCGAATTGAGATTTCCAAGTGGCGAGCATTTTTTTCCCATAGACTTTAATGGGATTCGATATTCGGTCGAATAGTCGAATTTCGCGGTCTAATCGAATCGAATTTCGAACTTTCGAATATTTCACTACTCGCTCATCTCTAATGTATATGAATATGAATTATAGAGTGATTCATTTATTTATTTAACTCCTAGTACACATTTTACATGCAAAACACACCCACTACCATCCCCTTTCCCTCCCACCTCTTAACCAGCACGCCAAAAAGTGCTTTTAAACTGTTGTTTGTATGTACCACATGTTATCATTATCCTGATTAATGGGGATAACGCTTCTCCTTTTACTGGTTGAGACAAGAACCAGTGAAGCCTTCTAAGCTGTTGTGACTGTTTCACAACAGAATCTGGTAAGCACATATTTACTTCGCTACCGCCGCACGTTGATCTAAGCAATACCACACATGAGGCGCTGTATTTTTTGTGTTCTCTTTTTGCACATATATATATAAAGCATAGATAGCATATACAATAACATTACATGAACAGTGAAGCACATGGCAAAATGGCTGCCTATACATAGTATTGCATAACTAGCTAAACAGTTATAACCCCCTGAGTAACAGTACAACTTAACAGCTCTGCATAACATACTGTCCCTGAAACAAAGGTAGTTCTCTCACCAGATATGCTTTTACAAGGATGGTGGAGTTTGAGAAGGAGACATGCATAGGACAGCTCTGTACTGTGTCCTGGAGACTGAAGACTGGACACTTCTCTTTCACATAATGCCTTGCAATAACCCACAATGCAGTAGTCTTTGTATCAGAAAAACAAGGTGTTATACAATGTAACACTGCTAAATAGTGCTATAACCACACTAAAGACTTCAGAGGTACAATGACTGAAAAAGAAGGTAAACTGTAATGATTTTCTAACCCTGCTGGACAGAACACATGGTGTGCTACATTTTTGTATTATTTACAGTATTTTATTCACTTATATAGTGCCACTATATTCCACAGTGCTTTACAGACATTAGCATCAAGCTGTCCCCAATGGGGTTCACAATCTAAAGTCCCTATCAGTATGCTTTTGGAGTGTGGGAAGAAACCCATGCAAACATGGGGAGAACATACCAATTCCAAGCAGATGTTGTCCATGGTCGGATTCAAACCTAGGACCCCAGCGCTGCAAGGCAAAAACGTGATATGAACCCACTCTTACATATGCACACATAAAATTCCAGGATGCTCATGGGGGGCATACAAAAATTTGCTGTGGGGTCCAGTCAGTTCTAGCTACCTCCCTGGTACTACTTGATTTGCTCTAACAGGCACCACGTGGATGCCTCCCAGGCATGTTCTCAAACTGAGAGTGAGGTATGACTGGGATCCGGACCTTAATTAAGGCCCGCACACCTGCCGGCTAACTAATATGGACAAACCAAGACCTGGTTTCTCTGGATGGAGTGGAGGCCCACCTCACATACCCTGGTTGCTTTTAGTAAAGCATTCAAATGAGGAACCTTGGGCAAAAATACATCCAAGGATACTACCACTTCTCCAGACACTCTGACAAGGCTATACATACTTTGTCCAATGCGATACAGACTTCATGGGCGTAGGACCCCTTTAACAGATGTCTTTGCATGTGTTTTGTAAAGATGATATTATATAATTTGATATTGGAGCATCATAAATATTTTTTGTTTGTTCTCCAGATCTAGCAGATAGCCCCCTTATGGCGCACGGGCAGGAAGAGAAATCTTTATTACCACTGGTTGCTCTAGGATTCCTGCTGCAGTTGTGCTTGCTGTCTCCAGGAAAAGGGTAAGACAAAGTGAGGTTCCTCTTTAAAAAGAAGACAATCACAAACAAATTAAAATTCAAATAGTGTATCTTTCGTAAACACAACTAAATCATTGGTGCACTCAAATAATTTAGTTTACTGCCACTTTAAGAGACACAACACGTTCATTGATTACAGTACTTAAATGAGGTCAACAATTTGTCACAGTCCCTGTGTCTCAAAGTCATTGTCCATTTGTTCCTTCTTCAGTTTGCTGTCCAGTATCAGTCTCACTATGTGACACTCAGACCACTCATGAGTTCTACTCCACATTCACTTACTCTGACAGTAGAGCAGTCTTGTCATTTTAACCCTGACTCCCAAGGACTCACACAACACTACCCCTCATACCATTTAATCCACTTTGTACACCGTAATCTAGTTTAGGACTGCACTACCAGCCCGCATGTCATACCTGCAAAACCAGCATATCTCACTATAATTATCTTTCAAGCGCATAAAGATCCTCATCAATCCCTTAAGGCTCATGCACACGACCGGTGTTTTTCAGTGCGCAAATTGTGGCTCCACAAAAAGCGGACACAAAAATAGACCTATCCTTGTCCATAATGCAGACAATAATAGGACATGTTTTATTTTTTTTTTGCGAAACAGCTATGCGTACATACTGACATGGAACAGCAATTCTCTTTTTTTTTTTGTTTTTTTTTGGTTTTTTTTTGCGGCCCCACTGAATTGAATGCTTCCACATGTGGGCAGCAAAAAAATGGAATGGATAAAAAATATTTGTGTAAAGAACAGAGATGAGCGAACGTGCTCGAAACGAGCACTGTACCGCTCGGCTCCCCTGCGCTCGCAGGACGGAAGCGGCTGCCTGCGCCCATGCGAGCGCAGGGGAGCCGAGCGGTACAGTGCTCGTTTCGAGCATGTTCGCTCATCTCTAGTAAAGAACCTAAACCTAGAGCCTCCTGGATTTCAATATAGTCCCAATCACACCAACACTAGTTCATGCACACTAGTTGCAGAAGACTTCCTAGAGCTGACCACTTGGGCTGACAGTACATTTCAGCTACTACCGCTGAAGTGGCTGACACAGAACACTAGTAGTCTCACATCCTCCGCAGCCTATCTCTATTAGCCCAAACTATTGGTTATTTTGTCTCACCAGATGCTCCTTGAGACATGCTCCCAGCCCTACTTGATAAAGCAGCTGTGCTGCTCTCCACTCAGAGACTCTTAGTAAGCGACTCCTTTTCTTAGCTATTCAGAGTTTTTCTGTTATGACTACTGACCTCCAGTTCACCACTTCCCCAGCCAATGCTTCCAGTTCCCCCCCACATCTCCACAGAAGAAAAAGTTCAGTCTTGCTGGTGGCCAGGTGCTTGAATATCATATGTACAGACTTCCAACACTTCCAACACTGGTGTAGTACTTCACATAGTTAGTATGCACTCTTTCCAATTGTCCATTTACAGAATTAGCAGGGGTGCATCTAGCCATTCTGCTGCCCGAGGCAAAAACTAAAATGACGCCTCCTGCCAAAATCTCAACCTAACCTCTTTCCTACAGCCCTACTATTAAAGACATACTTGGAAAACATTACATACAGCACTACAAATCATACAGGGTAATACTGCATCCCAGAACATCTTACATCCAGTGACATCTCCTCTGATGTAGGCATTCTCTTTTCTCATCTTTTCCTTTCAGACCAGACCACCATGATGATTTCTTTCAGCCATTTTCCATCATCCTTCCATCTTCTGAACATCCCATCCTGCCACCCCAATACTGTTCCCCCTGTTCTCCCCAATACTATACTGCAGAAACAGTTCCCCTGAAAATATTGGTACCACATAGATAGTGCCTGCTTCAATAATTATTGGCACACAGCGCCATAAAATATAACAGTGCCCAGCAAATAGTGTCCCTGAAACTTATAGTGCAGTAAACAGTGTCCTCCAAAAATAATTGTGTTAAGCTGGTACTGTTCCAGGATTCTCTCCACTGTAGAGTGCACTATGTGGTAATAGTGCCCCCAATAGTAATAATGTCTCTTATTTTTCCCCAGAAGTAATAATGCCCCATACTAGTAATCATATCCCTTGTAGTCACTCAGTAGTAATAAAGCCAACAATAATACCCCAGTAGTAATAATTCCCCCTATAATGTGTGACAGTACAAAAAATATGCCCTTATATGTGCTAGTACAAAACATGCTCCCTTATAACATGTACCAATATTAAAAATTACCCCCTTTTATTGCCCCCAGTAGAACAAATGTACCCATAGTGGCCACTAATAATGTGTTCAAGTACAAAAATGCCCCTTTTTAGAGCCCCCAATGTCCCCACAGTACTTCCGCTAGTTACAAAATAATCCCCCCCCCCACCCATTGTGGCCTAACAGCATTCTGCCACAAATAATAATAAGTACTTACCTCAATTCTGCTGTCAGAAATGTGCTGTGTGTCCTGAGATATATGAAGCCCGACTCAGGCAGCATGATGATGATGTCACACCCTCTAATAGGCTACAGGCACTATCACTAAGACTAAATCCTATTAGAGCGAATGGTAGGGCCAGGAGACATCAGTCCCATGGCCCGTCGCAGCATTCAAATGTATCACTGTCCTGAGGACAGCGATATATTTGAATATGCAGAGATGAGCACTTCCATAATGAAAACACTCATTGCCCAAGGCCTTTCCATTGCCCCCACTTGTCCCTGCCTGGTGCTGCCTGAGGCAATTGCCTCACCTTCCTTCTTTGGCGGTGCACCCCTGAGAATCAGCCAACAATGTAAAGAAACAGGCAACTGAAAAAAGATACATGGGCATTCAAAAAGCCAGAAAAGATCACAAAATTCAACTTCCTCACAGGTCTGGCTACAAACTTCTCTATCTCCAAGCAAGATCTCAGCACAGTGAGGTGTGCTGCAAAGTATGATTGCACAAGTAAAACCTAATTTCAAATTGTGACATATGCAACAGATGAAATCAAAAAGACCCTAGTTGGCCAAGAATAAATCAATACAAAAAAGAAAATCAATAGCCTAAGGCTATGCAAACTCTGTATATGGCCTCATTTTATATAAAATATAACTTTTATTGTCTCTTCTTTTAAAAAGAAAAAAAATGAAATAAAGCCCTTTTTGTGGTTAAAAGAGGCAAACAGCATTTAGTTAGGTAGGTAATTATGCTTATGTGTTTTTCTTCTGGTAAAGGCAGAAATTGCAACCTCTGTACAGGGGAGTATTTACATTCATACTACCTCTATGAGTGTTGAATAGAGAGATTGTATATTTTTTTATGTCTCTGTATTTTTGTAACAAACTCATTCACTTGTTTTGAATCTGCTGCTAATTGTCATTCTTTCTGCAATTATCTGCCTGATCTGCACTAATGTTTATATTAGAAAAAGCATTTCACTGGACTTCTGGCTATTTACGTTTGCCTGCACTTGGCTATATTTGTAGCCTAATCATATTCTTTTTTTTTTGCGGTAAAAAGTCTATCTTATTGCCTGACTTCCAGTTGCCTCGTTTCCCTACCTGGATCATTTTTTTCAGGACGCCTGCAGTGTGCCCCGCTGATCCTGACCACTAAGTGCTGTTGCTATTTTAAAATGTTAGGATGAGCTCCCCTGACATGTTCTCCAGCATACATGGGGTCTTCAGGGGTATTGGAGCTGCTAACCCGAGTGTCTCGGCTGTTTCATATTTAAAGGTAGAGGCATCCAGCCTCCTTACTTCCTAGCCATTGCCGAACACCTGGTTTCGTTTTGGACAGAAAGACCCACCTATCATCAAGTTTTAAAGATATTTCTCGGTCCAATACAGAGGAGGATACGTCAGTAGAGATGAGCGAGCACTAAAATGCTCGGGTGCTCGTTATTCGAGACAAACTTTTCCGGATGCTCGGGTACTGGTTTCGAGTAACGAACCCCATTGAAGTCAATGGGAGACTCGAGCATTTTTTGCAGGGGACCAAGGCTCTGCCTAGGGAAGGCTGGGTGAAAACCTGGAAACATCAGAAAATGATGGAAACACCACAGAAATGGACAGGAAACAGCAGGGGCAGCATGCATGGATGCCTCTGAGGCTGCCTAATCCCACCATTACCCCAAATTCTCCTGCAACAGCCTGGTGGTTACCCTCATGGCAATTGTGCTCACCCAGACCAAGAAAGGCGAGGCACATGCCCATCACATGTTAGGGAAGCACCCAACTAGGTGCAACGAAGGTCCATCACCCATGCCCATGCTGGCACTGCTCTCCTATCCCCAGCCACACGATGCAGGCATAAGCCTGACACAGCATGGCGGTGACACCAACAAGTGACCAAGTTAGATGAGGTAGCAGGTGAGCCACCGAAAAATTTAGCCTGACGCAGCATGGCGGTGACAACAGAGTGACCGAGTTAGACTGAGGTAGCAGGAGGTGAAACAAGGATGGTAATTTGAAGGAGGAGGAGGAGGGGTTGGAGGAAGGAGAGTCATAGTAAGTCTGAGAAACCGTGATCGAGGTAGGCCCCGCAATCCTCCAAGTGGGCAGTACATGAGCGGCCCCAGGGTCAGACTCAGTCAGAGTGACCGAGCTACACCACGGTAGCAGGTAGAGCACATAAAAAATTTAGCGTGGCCCTGTATGGCTGTGACTACACATTGACCGAGCTACATGACGGTAGCAGGTAGAGCACAGGAAAAATTTAGCATGGCCCTGTATGGCTATGACTACACATTGACCGAAAAATAAAATGAAGTAGGAAGCAGCACTATCCAACATTGGGGTGCAATTCCTTCAGAGACCGGGGACCAAGGTCTGTAGCAAGTATATAGACAAAGGAAGGCAGCACTCCAAGTTCCTAATAATAACAAGTGGTTTATTCACCCATCCAGCAACGTTTCAATTGCCCAACGCAATCTTTTTCAAGCTGTGTTCACATGTGTTACAACCATAGTATAAACAGTGTCTTCAATAAAGTGCTTAGTGCCAATTTCATTACATGATTATTCATAAAACATCTTACAAAACTTACAAATCCATACAATAAACATGATCCAAGTACATAATTTATATTACATAATTCTTGTGTATCATATATTCGTTAAAAAAGTGATTTTCTCATGATGCTATCCTGTGTATTCCCCAAAATACTTCATAATTGTGTCAGGTGCTCATAATGGTAATTAGGTGTTTAAAATATATACAATTCTTTCATTTCATTAACAGACCTCATGTTCGGTATCCATGGTTAAACGGCATCGCGTCCTTCACATACATGCGCAGTGTGAAGGACGCGATGCCGTTTAACCATGGATACCGAACATGAGGTCTGTTAATGAAATGAAAGAATTGTATATATTTTAAACACCTAATTACCATTATGGGTATGCTCTGGCAATCAAGCGACGTATCTTCCTCCACCGTCTCTTGTGACAAGCGCAAAGCTTCCAACTTCATGCTGAGCAGTGAATTTTTCAACAGGCAAAGCAGCGGGATGGTGAGGCTGATAATGGCGGCATTGCCGCTGACCATCTGTGTTGACTCCTCAAAGTTGGTCAACACCTGGCAGATATCAGACATCCACGTCCACTCCTCATTGTAGACTTGAGGAATCTGAGTGACCTGACTACCAGTTCTGGTGGAAGTTGACATCTGGCAGTCTACAATCGCTCTGCGCTGCTGGTAAACTCTGGATAACATGTTTAATGTCGAATTCCATCTTGTGGGCACGTCGCACAACAGTCGGTGAGCGGGCAGTTGTAGGCGGCACTGCGCTGCCCTGAGAGTGGCAGCATCTGTGGTCCGACTTGCGGAAATGCGCACAGATGCGGCGCACCTTGGTGAGCAAATCAGACAGATTGGGGTATGTCTTGAGGAACCGCTGAACTATGAGATTGAACACGTGGGCCAGGCATGGCACATGTGTCAGTCTGCCGAGTTGCAGAGCCGCCACCAGGTTACGCCAGTTGTCACACACAACCATGCCTGGCTTGAGGTTCAGCGGTGCCAGCCACAGATCGGTCTGCGCCGTGATGCCCTGTAATAGTTCTTGGGCGGTGTGCCTTTTGTCACCTAAGCTCAGCAGTTTGAGCACCGCCTGCTGGCGCTTACCCACGGCACTGCTGCTGCGCCTAGAGCTACCGACTGAAGGCGCCGTGCCCACGGATGGTAATTCTGAGGAGGAGGTGGAGGAGGAGGAGGGGTCGGAGGAGGAGGCATAGTACGTCTGAGAGACCGTGACCGAGGTAGGCCCGCATCTCGGTGTGGCAGTACATGAGCGGCCCCAGGGTCAGACTCGGTCCAGCCTCCACCAAGTTAACCCAATGTGCCGTCAGTGAATATATAGTGTCCCTGCCCGGCAGCACTTGTCCACGTGTCCGTGGTTAGGTGGACCTTCTCAGAAACAGCGTTGTCAGGGCACGGATGATGTTCTGTGACACGTGCTGGTGTAGGGCTGGGACGGCACATCGGGAAAAATAGTGGCGGCTGGGGACCGAATACCGAGGGGCAGCCACCGCCATGAGGTTGCGAAAGGCCTCGTCTCTACCAGCCTATAGGACAGCATCTCAGGCTCAGCAATTTGGAGATGTGGACGTTGAGGGCTTGGGCATGTGGGTGGGTGGAACTGTATTTCCTCTTGCGCTGGCAGCGTCTGCTGAAATAAAGACAGCTGAACGCTGCGCAGGGACACATTGGTGGACGCTGTGGAGGATCGTGGAGGCGAAGGTGTGGTTTTCTGGTGGGAGGCGCTCGTGCCAGGGTCCTGGGCAGGGAGTTGACTAGCAGAGGCAGCGAGTGACACAGGGGAAGGAGCAGTGGTGGGACCCGCAGGAGGTGAACGGCCTTGGTTCCATCGAGTGGGATGTTTAGCACTCATATGCCTGCGCATGCTGGTGGTGGTTAGGCTAGTAGTGGTGGCACCCCTGCTGATCCTGGTGTGGCACAGGTTGCACACCACAGTTCGTCAGTCATCCTCAATTTCTTTAAAGAACCTCCAGACTTGCGAACATCTAGGCCTCACCACGGGAGCTTCACTACGTGAAACAGTTGCTGCTGATGCACCAGCTCTGGCCCTGCTTCTCCCTCTGGCCACACCACTGCCTCTTCCAACCTGTTCTGGTGCAGCACTCGCCTCCTGCCTCAGAAGCACTGTCTTCACTCGGCTTATCAACCCAGCTTGGGTCAGTCACCTCGTCATCCTCCGATTCCTCAGTCTGCTCCCCCTCGGACTTCCTGCCCTGACAACACTTCACCACTGTCTGACAACCGTGTCTCCTCATCGTCCGACACCTCTTTACACACTTCTTCCACTAAGTCAACAATGTCATCATCACCCACAGACTGCGACAGTTGGAAAACTTGGGCATCGGGAAAGAGGTCAGCAGCAACCTGAGAAGTGGTTTGTGACTCTGGGAAGGGTCCAGAAAACAGTTCCTGAGAGTATGCCGGATCGCATTCCAAATTTTCCTGGGAGGGGGCAGACTGGGGGGAAGGAGGTTGAGGTGGAGGAGCCAGAGGAGTGCTCCCTTGGGTAATGTGGGTGGACTGCGTGGAAGACTGACTGGTGGATAAATTACTTGAAGCATTGTCCGCAATCCACGACATCACCTGTTCGCACTGTTGTGGTTTCAACAGTCCTCTACCACGTGTCCCTGTAAGTTGAGACATGAAGCTAGGGAGTGTAGCTCTGCGGCGTTCCCCTGCTCCCTCATCAGCAGGTACTGTCTCACCCTGCCCAGGACCACGGCCTCTGCCCCTGCAGTAATTGAATGCCCACGCCCTCGTCCTCGACCCTTAGCCCTGGGGTTCAACATTTTCTGTATATAAGTGTATTATATATATACAAAAAAAAAAAAATGGGCCTGCTGTACTGAAACCCACAAACTTGTTCAATCTGAACAAGTTAATATATAGGTGGATAAATTAGAGCAAAATTACGTATTTTATTACGTACCGTGCAGTATGGAGCAATTACACTGAAACTATTAGATTAGGCAGACTTGGTCTGCTTAAGTGCAACCCAGACAAATGTCGCACAGAGATTTTTCTAATGTAGCTGTATCAGTGAGAATAAAAGACCGTATTTTATTACGTGACGTACAGTATGGGTCACCTGGACAGAAAATACGGATTGTGGTTTGTGGTGACTGGCCAGCTGAACTGTGACACACAGAATGGTTCCACACAGCTGTATGAAATGGATTTGTATCACTGAGATAAAAAAAAGTTTTTTTTTTTTTTTTTTTTTTTTTTTAACGTGACGTGCAGAATATATCAGAGAGCAAATTTTCACTGCAACCCAGACAAATGTCGCACAGAGATTTTTCTAATGTAGCTGTATCAGTGAGAGCAAAAGACCGTATTTTATTACGTGACGTACAGTATGGGTCACCTGGACAGAAAATACGGATTGTGGTTAGTGGTGACTGGCCAGCTGAACTGTGACACACAGAATGGTTCCACACAGCTGTATGAAATGGATTTGTATCACTGAGAGCAAACAAAAGGATTTTGTACTGTGACTTCAACTATCTATCAGTTAGACAGAAAAAAATCTTCTGCAGACTCTGCCTATTTCAATGAAACACAAAAAAATTGTCCCACTTAGCTGTTTGAAATGGATGTGTGTCACTGAGAGCCAAAATATTAAACTTTTTCCAGTCTCCCTGCAAAATGCTGCAAATATGGCGGTAGCTGCACTACTAGTGCCAGCAAGCCCAGCCACAAGCAGATAAAAAAAAGGGTCTTGTAGCCCTAACAAGGGCTGTTGGGTTCTTTTAGAATCACTCCTGCCTAACACAAATCTAGTAGAACACCCTAACACTCTCCCTGTATCACACTGCAGATCTGTCCCTAACGGCATCCAGGCAGCAACTGAGCCGAGCACCGCGGGCAGTCACTAGTATATTCCAGGGTCACCTGATCAGGCCAGCCAACCCCTGCTATCGACATGTAAGGGCCCCACGTGATGCTGGGTGTACCGCAGAGTCTCCTGGCTTGTGATTGGCTGAGTTTATAGCCGCAAAAAATTCAAAAGGCGGGAGATGCCATTTCCTCGAGCATGGCGAGATACTCGTCCGAGTAGCGAGCACTTACGACTACCCTAATACTCGAACGAGTATCAAGCTCGGACGAGTATGCTCGCTCATCTCTACAGTATACGTCAGGTAAGTATCAAGTGACATTGTATCCCTGTTCTTCTCTTGCGCTTGCATCAGAAACTTAGAATTGAGATAGCTTTTTCTCTATATCGTGCATGTCTTTGGTCATTTATTTTGAAGGGCAGATCAAGGTTTGCCAAGAGTTCCCTGAGTGACTCTGTTGTCAGTGCACATAAACTGGGACTTTGACTCTTTGCCTTCAACTCTTATATTATGTACACTTATATTTTACATGGAAAGACACATAACCTCATGTTTAATATGGTACTTTAATGACATTAAGGGGAGAAGAAAAAGAGGGATAACATAATTACTTTTATTATTATTTATTAATATGTTTTGTTGATTCTTGACTGAGGAGGGTATTTTCTTTTACTTCAAACAGAAAGGCAATTTTATAATAATTTAACAGAACAAAAATGGTTCCATTTTATGGCCATTCCCCTCCTTTTAATTACTCTATTAATTTATTTTTTTATACTTAGGTATGTACCTGCCCCAAACTTTATGTGGGTAAAACAATTCAAGAACTGAGACATTATATATCAGGACATTGTTCAGTGCTGTTGAGACCAACAAAGATACGTCAATTTCTATACACATTAAATATGTTCATAAAACTGGAACCTAGGGGAGGAAACCTGGATAGAAAACCACTACAAAATGAGGCCCGGTGGATATACAAACTCAACAAAATGAGCCCCACAGGCCTCAATGAGGGCTTTTCCTTTTCTGCCCTTATTTGAAAATATTGGATAAATATTTAGAATAAAACAATAACAGCAATTTGTAGTAAGCCCCCATGCATTGGTCAGCACCCATCTCTTAAAGAATTATAAAACCAGTAAATGGGCAATATCTCTTTGTTTATCCTCTTTTTAAAAATATGATGCAATACATGTAGGGCACATGATCCTTCTGATTAGGGATGAGCGAACCGAACCGCAACGAACCAGATTCGTTACGAATTTTGCCAAAAGTTCGGTTCGTCACCGAACCGAACTTTGAGAAAGTTCGTAACGAATCGGGTTAAAATAACAACGGCGACGCAAAACTGTACTTTTTTTCACAGAATAGACCAGGATACAAGGGATTATTACTCCTATAATCCCTTGTATCCTGGTTTTCTGTGAAAATCAAGATGTGTGACGTCACCCCACAGCCCCTGAAGTGCCTGAGCGCGCCAACAGCTCGTCAGTGCGTCGCCAGACTTCACAGGGAGAGGAGCTCCATATTAGATAGAGAGGGAAAAGAGATAGATAGATAGATAGATAGATAGATAGATAGATAGCCAAACAACTAGATAGATACAGGGAGAGATAGAGAAGGAATAGAAAGGGTTAGTGAGAGAAGCAGGAGAGAGGAAGAGAAAGAACCAAATAGCAAGATCCAGGGAAAGCTAGATATAGAAGATAAGGTGATAGATAGGGAAAGAGGCTGAGAAATCAAGAGATAGGTAGAGATAGGGAGAGATAGGCATCTAAATAAAAAAATAGTGAGATCTAGGGAGAGATAGGGAGATAAAAAAAGAAATAGGGAGAGAAAAGTGAGAAAAGAGTCAGGACAGGTAGCATTGAACCAGCTCCTGTCCCGTGACCGAGAGTACACGCTACACGTTGCTGCTCTGCTGGGTGCCGTCAACCCCGTTTAGCCGCAACAAAAAAAGTTTAAAAAAAGAAAAAAAAAATAAAAAGTTATAAAAAAGTTATAAAAAAATAAATAAAGTTTAAAAAAGTAAAAAAAATACAAAATATTTCAAAAAAGTAAATTAAAAAGTTTCTTTCTCATAAGCTGTTATAGGTGAAGTAACCTATAGCAGCAAAACTTGTTCAAGCCCTCCATAGAGTGTGACGCTAAGTCAGCGCCCCACAAAACCTGTCCATTTCTGCTTTGCTGGGTGCCGTCAACCCACAAAGCATCACTCATTTAAACTTTGTGCCTTCCGGCCAATAACTCACTTATCACCAATACAGGTGTAAAGCTCTCTAAGGTGAAGTAACCTATAGAAGCCTTTTTTTTATTATTCTCATTTCATTTTCCCCCACCCAAATAAATATGTCCAAGCGTCCTAGTTCCAGCACTTCCCAGGCAAGGAGTGCAACAGCAGGCGGTGAGGGTAGGAGAAGTGGCAGCACCAGGCCCGGTGGCAGCCGGGGTAACAGGCGTGGCAGCAGGGTGCAGCTACCCCTGACGCCCACTGGTCATGTAAGAACCACACAGCCAGCGGTTCTAGATTGGCTTACCCAATCCTCCAGTTCCACCGCCCAAAGCTCCCAAACGAGGAGTCAAGCATCGGCTGGATCATCCGACACCACCCTTACATGGGACGGTCAGCGAGAGTCCTCTGCCCCGTCCCCTGTTATTAGAATGCCACTCACCTTTGGGGCACCTTCTGCCAGGGAACTCTTGGCAAACCTTGATCTGCCCTTGGAGTCTCTACCACTTTTTAGTGATGAGGAGGAGGAGGAAGTCCACCAAAGTCAGCGGGTGGAACGTACTGAGACTCCAGAGGAGGTGTTGGCTGTAAGCAGTCAACAGAGCCAGGGAGGGGCATCCAGTGCCACACCTGATATCCTGTCCCAGCCACCGGAGGAAAGTAGCAGTGGTGCTGACTTTGATGATGATGTCGCTGATCGGACGTGGCGCCCTCAAGCAGCATTATCCTCAGCATCATCAGGGGAGGAAATAGAGGTGCCACCGACGCAGCAACATCCCACTGTTGCAAGGAACCGAGGCACAAGAGGGAGGGGTAGAAGACAAGCTACCAGGCAGAGATCATTACCTCAAAGCCTTGGTCCTGAGAGGGCACCCTCAGGCAGCAGTGGCAGTCAACAGCCAGCAAGACCCCCCGTGGCTGTCAGCAAACCACGGTCCTCTGTCGTCTGGCAGTTCTTCCGCCTGGGGACAGATAAGCACATCGCTTTGTGCCTGCTGTGCAATGAGAGGGTCAGTCGTGGTAGGGGTGATAATCTTGGGACAACATCCATGAGAAAGCATATGGAAAGGCAACACCAACAGGCCTGGAAGAACCGTGACCCCAATACTACCTCCTGTCAGGATGCACCATACACTGCAGATCCCATCATGCAGCATTCTCTCAGTGGAACTTAGGGCTCGTCAGCCTCAGGTGCCAGCAGCAGCACAGTGTCACTGCCATCTACACCGCTAATGAGGCAGCAATCCGTGACTGAGTCCATGGGCAGATGTTAGGTCTATTCCAGCAGCCATCCCATGGCCCAGAAACTGACCGGACACCTGGTTAAGCTGCTGGTGCTTCAGTCCCTGCCTTTCAACCTTGTGGACTCCCAGCCTTTCAGGGATTTCATGGCATGTGCGCATCCCAGATGGCGAGTCCCCAGCCACCACTACATCTCTGGCAAAGCTGTCCCATCACTGCACAGTTATGTGCAGAAAAAGGTTGGCGACTCATTGGGACTCTCGTGTCCAAGACTGTGCACCTGAGTGCTGATGTCTGATCCTCTAATTATGGGCAAGGGCAGTACATGTCTGTTACTGCCCATTGGGTCAACATCCTCCCAGAAGATCATCAGGAAGTTGGCCCATTCTTGCCACTGTCACCTCCACAGTGCTTTTGGTGGCCAGCAGCGGGAAGCACAAGTTCTGCCTCCACCACCTTGCAACCATCCGCCGCTTTGACTGCAGTCCAACCTGCCCCGGTGTCTTACCACCGATGTCAGGCCCGGCGCTCTCAGGCTGTCCTCCATTTGGTGAGCCTGGGTGAACGGAGCCACAGTGGGCAGGAGCTCCTCCGGACCATCAGGGAGGGGATAGATGAATGGCTGACCCCATGTCAACTAACGGAGGGAAGTGTTGTAGCAGACAATGGGAGGAACATTGTCTCTGCAGTGCAGCAGGGAGGGCTGAGTCATACACCTTGTATGGCACATGTGATAAACCTCATAGTGCACAGGTTTCTTCGATCATTTCCTGCACTACAAGACCTTATGAGGATGTCACGCAGAGTGTGCAAACACTTCAGCCACTCCTACACTGCAAGGAACACCCTGCTCAGGATCCAGAGACAGCGCAGTCTGCCCCAACATCGGCTAATCTGCGACGTGCCAACACGCTGGAATTCTGCCCTCCATATGCTGGACCGCCTGTACGAGCAAAGGTCAGCCATTACAGACTACCTCATGGGGCAATCAGGCAGCTTCACGCCACACTGCGACTTCCAAGTCACACACTGGCAGATGATGCGTGAAGTCTGCCAATTGTTGATCCCTTTTGAGGACGCGACTCTGTTTGTGAGCAGGCATGACTATGGGATCAACGACATCATCCCACTCATCCATGTTCTGGAAAGTGCACTGAACAACATCATCAGCGAGGATTCCCAGGCCACCACTCCAAGGCTGAACATCGCCTTGAGCCCAGAGATGGATGAAGTGCAGATGGAGGGTGAGGAGGAGGAAGATGTCTATGCCCAGCCATTCCACACACCGCCACCTGGCTTCTCTGCCTCTCAATCACAGGAGGAGATGGAGGATGAGGTGGTAGAGGAGAGGAGGAAGACCCCAGCAGACCCTGGAACTATACCGAGGACAGTGGAGAGGAGAGGCGCTCATTGTCCTTGGTGCAGATGGCAAGGTGCCTGCGGGAGTGTCTCAGGAATGACAGCCGGATTGTGGACATCCGCCAGAGGGACCAATACTGGCTGGCCACCCTGGTGGACCCTCGCTTCCGCCGCAAAATGGCTGAATTTTTTCCGCCATCAGAGAGGGAGGCAAAACTGGTGTACTACCGGGACCTACTCACCAGTCAGTTGGTCTCAACTTACCAGCGAGACCAGCCAGGTTCCCCGACAACATCCTCTCGGGGGGAACCAGCGCGCTCCACTACCACCACCACTAGTGGAGGCGTGAGAAGTCGCTACAGCCTCCAATCTCTGATGAGCGATTTCATGCAGCCAGCTGCTGAAGAGGGGACACAACACCGGACTCATGGCGTGGACCAGCATGAGCTCACCCACCAGGTCACTGCCTACCTGGATTGTACCCTGCCCCAAAGTGTCACCGACCCCGTGCAGTACTGGGCAGAGAAACTGGACATTTGGCCTCAACTGGCAGAGTTTTCTTTGGCTCTGCTGTCCTGCCCAGCCAGTAGTGTTGCATCAGAGAGGGTGTTCAGTGTGGCGGGTAACATCGTAACACCGCAAAGAATGAGGCACTCTTGCCACAGTGTTGAGATGCTGACTTTTGTAAAGATGAATCATGCCTGGATTACATCGGATTATACCACCCCCTGATGTGAATGACTAAGTCATCAGTCACCCGTCTTGCATGGCAATCTGTGTGTCCAAGAAACTGTCTTTAATATCCTAAATATGTGCCCAACGTAAAAATGCGTAATTTAACTTATTAAGTAATGTTCCCCCCTTAGACCCCAAATTAAACAA
Organism: Rhinella marina; assembly: GCA_900303285.1. Taxonomy (NCBI): domain Eukaryota; kingdom Metazoa; phylum Chordata; class Amphibia; order Anura; family Bufonidae; genus Rhinella; species Rhinella marina. Next base: position 53,525 of record ONZH01005859.1, on the reverse strand, counting down.
AATCACCTTAAAAATTCCCTACTTAATTCGGATACATTTGAATAAACAGAACCCCATCTCCAAATGTAATGCCCATGGTGTGTTGGCCATTTAACATCTCCACACCAGTTTAATGCCTCACACCGGTGCACCGTCCAACCCATACCCCAAGAACAGTACCATCCCTAAAATAATCCCCATGACTATGCTTCACAAAGTGGGGATTTCACCTTTTGTGAACTATAGCCGTGGGGTTCTATCCCTGGCACCCGTGCCAAGGAACACTACTCACCGTTTTGTGAGCGGGTACTAACTGTTCTTGAGGTATTTTGTTGATATCATGAGAATAGTAAAATCTCGCACCGCAAATCCCGTTAGGGGTTCTTCTCTGTGCGAATGATTTCACGCCTCTCATGCAGTCACGAGTGGAATAAGGCTGTCTATGGGGTATATATCACGGAGGCTGCTGTCCTTCAACTGTGATATAAAAAACCTCCACAGTTAGTTACAGCAACAAACAGTTGCTGAAAGGCAGGTTAACTTGCCTTATTTACGGGTGCCTTTACAATGGGATGCTTTTTTGGGGTTCTCTGCTGCCTAAAATCCACAGCGCATCGTTGGCTGATTTTATGCCACCTTCAGTACTATGGGGCTGGACGCAAATACCCAGTTCAGCGCAGAACTGCGTATGTCCGGATGGCACCATAGTACTGAACGCCGTTTGGTGAATGGTAAACAAATGCCCTGTGTATTTTACTCAGCAGACCCGCAGCCACATGTGAAGGTACCCATAGGGTGAGGTTTTTTGGGAGTGACCAAAGAGAGGGCGGGAAGGTCACTCCCATACCCCATCAGGGGTTTTTCCCCTACCCACTTTAAAAGATAAGTCCAGGCAATTAATAACTTTCTGTGCCCTTACATGACCCAGAAACTTATAAATTGCCCGGACTTATCCTTTAAGCCAGCTGGTGACAGCACTAAAAAAACACAAAAGCATACATCCATTGGGTTGGGCGCTGCACTCGGTTAGGACATCAAACTGGTGTAACAAAGATATATATATATATGTCTCGCCAACAGCCATAGGCCCAGATTCAACAGGTTTGACACCAGAGTAGTTGCGTCAATTTGTAAAGCAAGTGCCAGTGAGGTCTCCATTTCATGAAAATTGGACACGTATTTTTGGATAATGGAACTGGCATAAAGCCTTCTTGAATCTGTGCCTTTTTAAATGTCCTTTCTTCACCTCATGGATTCTGTGGGTGAGGTTGTCTGTCTATTTAACCGTATCCTACTAGACTAGCTGTAATGTTAGAGGGTTTTTTTTTTAACGTTGACTGTCTTGTGCTGAACTCTACATCAACATTTTGTCATGTATAAAAACTGATTTTTTCAAGCGTGCATATTCTTAGCTTCTAACTTCAGTTCTCTGTACTAGGCCCTTCTGGGTCCAAAAGAATACTGCTCCTACTAATGCCCCCACCGTCAATTGTCTATTTGGAAACATACTGGGTGCAATCAAGAGCTGCTGAAGCTGCCTCCTCAACTTGTCTCTTCTCAACAATACTGGCCTGAGTGCAATCAAGTGCTGCCTCCTCCTCCTCCTCAACTTGTCTCTTCTCAACAATACTGGCCTGGGTGCAATCAAGTGCTGCTGCCTCCTCCTCCGTCAATTGTCTGTTCCCAACCATACTGGCCTGGGTGCAATCAAGTGCTGCTGCCTCCTCCTCCTCCGTCAATTGTCTGTTCTCAACCATACTGGGTCCAATACAGTACTATTAATGCTGCTGGTTCCACTGTCAAATGTCTGTTTTCCACCCTACTGGGTCCAAGGCAATGCTGCCGGTGTTGCCAACTTGCACTTTGTGTCCTATGTCCCGTGTAATCACTTACACCTTGGCTAATGTGTACCTGTTCTGGGGTGCACAAGGTCTAATTAAATGGTACACCTGTCTGTCTTCTGACCTGTGATGTCACTGAGACCGCATCGACTTCAATGCAGCCTATTCTTGGGCTGGTGCCACGATCTACTGTGTGTTTTTGGTGCTCTGGCATGACATGGACCGCTCCAGCGGACATCTTCAATGCTGTCAAATGTTGTCGACCTGGCTGTCGACGACTATTTTTGCACTTTGATTTTTTCCACTTTTTTCATTGTAATAGCAACTGCAACTAAACGAAACTATACCCTATCAGACTCCCACTATTGTAGCTGTAATTATTAAGCCGTTATAGCAAGGTTCGTTTTAGGTTCGGTTCGTATGAATCCGAACTTCACAAAAGTTCGCCGAATCGAACTGAACCAAACTTTTCAAAAGTTTGCTCATCCCTACTTCTGATACCGAGTTTCAAAAGATTTCATTTTCTAATGTAGGTACGTTTTCTTTATTATATTTTTCTTTAATTTTACAGTCCCCCCCAAAAAAATCTGGCCCTTTTGTATACAATATCACAACCTAAAGAAAAGTAATAAATAAAGTAAATAATTTAGGATTAGAAAAATAATAGATATACTTTTTAAAAAATAAGAAATGAAAATAACATATACCCAAGTAGAAATAAATAATTAAATTTAAATGTAAAATTACATTTTAAAAAGGAGTAATTAAAAGGAGGAGAACGGCCATATTGCCAAAATATATAGGAAAATAAAAATAATGGAAACATTTTTGTTCTATTAAATTATTATAAAATATTGCTTTTCTTTTTGAGGTAAAATAAAATACTCTCCTCAAAAATCAACTAAAATATTAATAAATAAAAATAAAAAGTTATTATTTTATCCTTCTTTTTCTTCTTCCCTAAATTTCATCAACGTCCCATATTAAACATGAGGTTATGTGTCTTTCCATGTAAGGTATAAATGTGAATACAGGTCTTTGAAATAATAGAAAAAAATACAAATATCCTCATATTATTGCAGTGTCGAAGGCAAATAATCTAAGTCCCAATACAGGCGCACTTACAACAGATCACTAGAAAAAAACAACAAAATCCAAAGACATGCGCACAGAAGACAGGATATAAAAAAAATGACAAAGTCCAAAGACATGCATGATATAGAGAAATAACAGCAATCTCAATTCTAAATTTCTGACACAAGCGCAAGAGAAGGACACGTCAGGTAAGTAACAAGATGATACTTGATACTTACCTGACGTGTCCTCCTCTTTATTGGACTGAGAAATATCTTTAGAACATGATAGGTGGGTCTTGCTGTCCAAAACAAGACCGTGTGTACGGCAATGGCTGGGAATTAAGGAGGTGAGATGCCCCTCCCTGTAAATATGAAACAGCCGAGACACTCGGTTAGCAGCTCAAATACTCCTGAAAACGCCATGTATGCAGCGAAACATGACAAGGGAGCTCATCCTAGGGTTTTAAAATAGCCCTGTAGGCGTCCTGAACAAACTGATTCAGGTAGGGAAATATCTTAGCAACTGGAAGTCAGACAATAAGATAGATTTTTACCGCAAAAAAAATAAAATAAATATGATTAGGCTACAAATACGGCCAAGAGCAGGCAAACATGTATACTGTATATGTCAGTAATATGACATCACTTCTTGTCTTATTGACAATATGCTAAGAGATCAAACTGTTGGGGCCACAAATGGTAATTCATATAGGGGCATAAGATGGATCATGGTACTGTATGTGTGCTTTTCACATGAAGCAAGAAACAATCAGGGTGGATTGGTCATTGACTGTACAGGACCCCCCCATCCCCCGTACTAGTCAGATAATGACATAATGAGGTCAATCACTTCCAAAAGCTAATCAGCAGCTCAGCATTCTGGGCTTGTCTGTCACTGATGACCTGTTTGCCAACCAGTATGGTGCCATGTATACTGTAAGGCTTTAATAATGTTCCATATAGTATTATGTGGCGCTCCATATCTCATTATAGTGACCTATATATGGTTGTGATGCTCCTTGTCTCATTGTAGCACTGTATATGTAATGACTAGGCACCATATAACACTATATGGTGCTCCATGTTCAACTGTAAAACTGCATATGAGGGTCAAAAAGCGCTGTCCCATTGTCTTCAAGGATTATTCCTTAGAATTGTTGCATTGGCCAGACCTACCACTAATGTGGTTATTTTGGCTGATGGTTTGCTGACTCCTCCTACTTACTTTGGCACTTGACTGCTGCCAATTTAGACCCACCTACAATATGATGCTAAGTTTTTTTTTTCCCAGGGACTCTCTAAGAATCCCTATCCACCCTTGGAAGAAGTAATACAAGATGACTCCCAGTCCTCAGCTGAATTGGTGGGATGTGTATTTTAGTTAGATAGTTAAGGTTGGAAAAAGACAAAAGTCCGTCAAGTCCAACCTGTAACCGTGCTATATCGATCTCTGGATCAATGTCCATCTTCCTTTTAAAAAGGGGTTGGGCCAAAGGGAAAGGGAGTGTAGAACATAAACCTCAGTTTTATTTTGAATTAAAAAGTCATCTAAACCTTTTTTGAAGCCATCTACTGCATGGCCTCTTGTTTTTTTGAGAGGGTTTAACACAGAATAGCTTCTCTTGATATTTTTTGTATGGTCTGTTTATATATTTGTACAGGTTAATCATTTCCCCCATTAAACGTCTTTTTTCAAGGTTAAACAAGTTCAGTTAATTTAATCTTTGCTCATAACTAAGATCTTCCAGGCCCTTTATGAGTTTAGTAGCTCTCCTCTGTACTTTTTCTAACTCCAGGGCATCCTTTTTATGGACTGGTGCCCAGAACTGAACCGCGTATTCCAGTTGAGGCCGCACCAACGCTTTGTATAGTGGCAATATTATATTCCTGTCCCGCTTTTATTACTAGGAAATGGAATGCAGATGCAGTGGTGCTTGAAATTTTGTGAAACCTTCAGAAATTTCTATATTTTGGCATAAATGTGCCCTAAAACTACATCAGATTGTCACACAATCCTAAAAATAGATAAATATAACCAAATCAAACAAATGAGTCAAAAATATTAGACTTGGTAATTTATTTATTCAGGGGAAATGATCCAATATTACGTCTGTGGCAAAAAGTATGTGAACCTTTGCTTGTAGTATCTTGCATGACCACTGTGTGCCGTAATAACTGCAACTACACATTTCCGGTAACTGTTGATTCGTTTTGCACTTGCAGGAATTTTAGCCAATTCCTCCGTATAAAACAGCTTTAAGTCTATTATGTTGGCTGGTTTCCTTCCATGAACTGCTTACTTCAGGTCCTTCCACAACTTTTCTATTTGATTAAAGTCAAGACATGGCCATTTCAAAACTGTATTCTTTAACCATTCACTGATAAAATGAGTTGTCCGCTTAGGATCATTATTTTGCAGCATGGCCCATGTTCTCTTCATAGACAGATGTCCTGGCATTTTCCTTAATTTGCTAGAAAAATTTAGAATTTTATAATTCCATCAATGATGGCACCCCGGCCTGACGCACCCAAATAATCCCAAATCACGATAAACGTTAGCAAACTGCTGACAGGCAGCAGTGTACTTTTTGTAGCGTAGTAGCTTTCTCCTTGCAATCCTAATATGTGCACTATTGTTGTTGTCCTCCATTTGGTGGACTCATTAATGTTATCTAATGTGATAAAGACCTTAGAGGTTACATTGAGTTCCTTTGGCATGTTCTTTGGCATGTTCTTTGTTGGTTAACAACTCCTGGAGAGGGAAATAATGGTCTTGAATTACCCCCATTTGTCAAAATTTGTCTGACTGTGGATTGTGGAGTAACCTTTGTAACCTTTTCCAGGTTCATCAGCATCAGCGGCTCTTCTTTTGTGATCCTCATAAATGTCCTTTGTGCCATGATATACTTCCACAAACACATGTTCTGAATACCAGACTTTGATAGATCACTGTTCTTTAAATAAAACACATTGCCCACTGACACCTGATTGTCATTGCATTGATTGAAAACACCTCACTCTAATTTCACCTTCAAATTATCTGCTAATCCTGAAGGCTTTTGCCACTCACTGAAAATGTGCTATTGAATCAATGTGGTCAGTAGACAACTAAAGTCTAGTTTCAAAACTAGGGAACAGCCTGATGGATTTCTCTGTATCCAGCATTGGCGGAAGCCTCCTGAATCTGAGAAACACTAGCGTGAAACTAGCTTTAATATAATATAGTTGTAGATACATAGTTAATATGGTTGAAAAAAGACATAAGTCTATCAAGTTCAACCAAGGGATAGGTGGGAATGTGAATCCCAGAAAAAAATGAAACTCAGATTTCTGCATGTTTTCATAAGCATTAATGGTGTTTACTTTTAAGAATTCATCTAAACCCTTTTTAAAACCATCCACTGTTCCTGCTGTGACCACATCCTGAGCAAGTCTATTCCACAGATTTTCCGTTCTTACAGTAAAGTTTTGACGCTTCTGGAGACTAAAAATTTTCTTCTCCAGTCAGAGGCAGCGCCCTCTTGTCTTTTGAGGGCATTTTACATGGGACAGTTTTTCACTGTAATTTTTGTATGGCCCATTTATATATTTGTAGAGGTTAATCATGTCCCCCATCAGACATCTCTTCTCAAGACTAAATACATTAAATTCTTTTAATCTTTCTTCATAACTAAGACCCTCAAGGTCCCTTATCAGTTTAGTCGTTCTCCTCTGTACTTTTTCCAGGTGCAGTGCGTCCTTTCTATGGACTGGTGCCCAGAACTGAACTGCATATTCCAGATGAGGCCACTCCAACACTTTGTAAAGTGGTAGTATTACGTCTCTGCCCCATGAGTCCATGACTTGTTTAATGCATGAAAATATCCTGGTGGCCTTAGAAGCAGCTGATTAACACTATATGCTGTTATTCAATCTATGATCTACAAGGACACCCAAATACTTCTCTACAAGTGAATCCCCCAGTGTTACATCCTCTATGACATATAATGCAGGTTATTACTACCAAGATGCATAACTTTACATTTATCCACATTGAACCTAATTTGCCAAGTTGATGTCCAATCACACAGAGTGCTCAAGTCAGCTTGTAGTTTATGGACATCTTCCATAGACTGTACAATACTACAAAGCTTAGTGTCATCTGCAAAAAATAGAAATGGTGCTATTAATCCTGTCCTCGATATCATTAAAGGGGTATTCTCATCTTGGACAATGGTGAAAAGTGAAGGAGGGCGCACTGCCCATGCGCAGCCGCCGTCCATTCATTTCTATGGGGCCACCGAAAATAGCCGAGCGCTGGCTCGGCTATTTCTGTTGGCTACATAGAAATGAATGGGAGCAGTGGCTGCGTATGCGCAGTGCATCCTCCTTCACTTTGGGGGCCCCGTTCTCGATATAGGTGTGGGTCCCAGCGGTGGGACCCGCACCTATCAGACAATGGGGGCATATCCTAGTGATATGTCCCCATTGTCCAAGATGAGAATACCCCTTTAATGATATCAAGGATATGATTAATAGCACCATTTCGCTCCCATTCATTTCTATGAGCGCAGCGGGGAGCTGCGTCTGGTGGTGGCCACACCCCGGGAAACCCAGGGTCCTTCAGGCACAGCGCTCCCCGCTCCGTTCTGGATATAGGTGCGGGTCCCAACGGTGGGACCCGCACCTATCAGACAATGGGGCATATCCTAGCAATATGCCTCCATTGTCCAAGATGAGAATACCCCTTTAATAAATAAATTAAATAATATAGGACCCCACCACTTATAATACACGACCATTCTGAATAGGAATCATTGACCACAGCTCTGTGGACATGGCCCTTCAGCCAGTTTTCAATCCAGTTACAGACTATACTTTCCAAGCCTATAGACCTATCTGTCTATGAGGGACACTATCAAAAGCCTTTACAAAATCCAGAAATACTACATCCACAGCCACCGCTCTGTCCAGACTACTACTCACCTCCTCATAAAAACAAATCCGGTTAGTCCGACAACTTCTGTCCTTGGTACACCCATGTTGGTTATCACTTATAATATTATTTACAGTCACATACTCCTGTATAAAGTCCCTTAAGAGTCCTCCAAACATATTCCCACAACAGAAGTTAAACTAAGTGGTCTATAATTACCTGTGGAGGACCTATGTCCTTTTTTTAATATGTGCACCACATTTGCCTTGCGCCAATCTCTTGGCACTGTACAAGTACCTAGAGAATCTTTAAAAATTATAAACAAGGGCAGAGCAATGACTGAACTGAGCTCTTTAAGCACTCTTGGGTGTAATCCATCTGGACCCGAAGCGTTTTCACATTTACCTTATTTAACTTATCTTGGACCATATCTACAGTTAGCCAATTGAGTATATTACTGGATGTAGTAACAACCCCAGCACCACATATATCAGCTCCTTTCTCTTTTTTTGTATATACAGAGCTAAAAAAAACCCATTTAGTAACTCTGCCTTTTCCTTACTGCCCTTTCCAGTGACTAACCCCCTTTACCATTATTTGGGGGACCTACCTGCTCAGACCTTAGTTTTATAGCATTTATATATTTAAATAATTTTTTGGGATTTGTTTTGCTCTCTTTTGCCACCAGCTGTTCATTTTGTATTTTTGCTAATTTTATCTCCTTTTTACAGATTTTAAGTCCTTTGTAAACTTCATATTCTACAGCTGACCCCTCATATTTGTATTTTTTAAATGCCCTTTTTTGTCTTGTATTCCCTTTTTTACAATAGCTGTAAGCCATGAGGGGTTTCATTTTAGCCATTTATAAAATACTTTTGTGCAATTACTCAATGTGGATTTAAAGCTCTCCCATTTATCCTCAGTATTATTATGTGACAGTAGCTGCTCCCAGTCATGCACTGATATGCTGCCTTCAACCCAATATGCTTGACTCATTTGTTTTATTTGGTTCTCTTTATCTACTTTTAAGACTTGTGTGAAAAATGATAATTACACTTAACGGTAATTGGATTTTCCAGAACCCATGACAGCACCATAGAGAGATGGATCCGCCCCCACAATTGGACAGGAAGCCTCAGAGCAATTAAAAAGGGAACACCCCCTTCCTCCCTCAGTGTTGTTTCCAGAGAAGATCAGTAGGAGCCGTACAAATTCCTTTTAACTTGTATCTTCCTTTTTTTTTCTTTTTTCCTTGAAAGACAAACAATTCTTATCAACCATAAGCACGAGGGAGGGAATTAGAATGGTGCTGTCATGGGTTCTGGAAAATCCAATTAAAGATAAGTGTAATTATCATTTTTCCCTTCACCAATGACAGCACCATAGAGAGACCGAATAGCAGAGATATAAAATACCCTTCACGAGGGACCGCACTTGAAAGCAATTCAAGCTAAAAAGACCCAGATGGAAGCAAAGAAAACCCAAAGGCTAACAAGAGGTCCAAACTAAAAAAGTCAGATCAAAACATCCAAACCTAGGAAATTTGAAACTAGACATTATACTCTAAACCCAGAGTTATCAAACTAATCATAACAGATTTAACAAAACATCTTAGAGAAGTATTTATCTTGACACAGAATGATCCAAACTGATGATGATAATGACTGGTGAACACCAATTCCTCTGGTGCAGATTATATTCCGAAACAGATGCTTTCATCCAAGATCCACTGGAGATCCTTTGTTACATCGGCCAGAAGAACTTCAGACACCAAATCTCCCAATTTCCTTGCAACATTGCATCCATGATGGAACCCTACTGCGACATCTCCTCCCTGGAGGAGCCTGGACCATTCAGACCTGGACCCTTCAGACCCCCTAGGCTCCACACCGCCAGAAACTACCACACGAAGGACCCTAACAGACAAAGCTACCCCTCCAGGGCCTCCCTGGGAAATTCTAGATCGACGGCAAGTTTTTATAGGGTTTTGCTGGTGAGCCATACCTTCTGTAGGCCATCAACACTAAATAGTTCAGCCCATCTTCTTACTCACAACCATACATCCTGTAAGTCTTCCAAGCAATGTGGTCCAGCCCATATCTTCACTCCCAAGCAGGAGGCTTATAGGGCTTTGTTGGTGTGCCATACCATTCAAACAATGTGGTCCAGCCCGTCTACATACTCCCCACCAGGAGCATTATAGGGTTTTGTTGGTGTGATATGCTCATTGTAGATCATTAAACTACAAACTATCAATCAGACATAGCCACAGAACTAGTTACCAAGCATGCATAGCCACCAAGACAGACTGCCACTGAGACATGGTGGTACCTCAGGCACAGTTGGTCACAGACACCCACTCAGAGCCAAGTACTGTCATCCAGATACTTCTGCATGAGCTGCCCACCAACCTAACAAGGCTGTATGAGCTGCCAGTCATCGATACATGGCAGCCTGAGCCAGCCATCCAAAGTAGGCGGCCAATCAAACACAACTTCACTACATAAGCCCAGCAGTAGAAGCAGACAGCTGCAAGGCTGCAGGAGCAGTCATCCCAGTAGGCACAAACACAGATGCAATCAGCTCCACAGGTACAAGAGGTAGCCAGCCAGACAGACAGGCATAGACTCAAAGGCAGTGGGCCAGACAGACAGGCATAGACTCAAAGGCAGCCATACAGGCATAGACTCAAAGGTAGCCGGTCAGACCGGCAGGTATAGACTCAAAGGCAGACAGCCAGACAATCATAGACTCAAAGTCAGCCGGAAGGACAGGCAGGCATAGACTCAAAGGCAGCCGGCCAGACAGGCAGGCATAGACTCAAAGGAAGCCGGCCAGACAGGCAGGCATAGACTAAAGGCAGCCAGCCAGACAGGCAGGCATAGACTCAAAGGCAGCCAGCCAAGAGGCATAGTGACAGAGGCTTTCAGCCAAACAGGCAAAGTCGCAAAGGCTTTTAGCCAATCAGCATAGTCGCAAAGGCTTTCAGCCAAGCAGGCATAGTGGCAGACAATAGGCCCTGAAGCCATGAGGCAACCAGACCCTGAAGTCAAGAGGCAGTAAACCAGGCACTGAAACCATGAGGCAGTCAACCATGCTCTGAAGCCGCGAGGCAGACAACAATGCCCTGAAGCCATGAGGCAATCAACCAGGCCCTAAAGCCATGAGGCAATTAAACAGGCTCTGAAGCCATACGGCAATCAACCAGGCACTGAAGCCACAAGGCAGTCAACCAGGCCCTGAAGCCGCGAGGCAGTCAACCATGCTCTGAAGCCGCGAGGCAGTCAACCAGGCCTTGAAGCCATGAGGCAATCAACCAGGCCATTAAGCCATGAGGCAATCAACCAGATCATTAAGCCATGAGGCAATCACCCAGGCTCTGAAGCCATGAGGCAATCAACCAGGCCCTGAAGCCATGAAGCAGTCAACCAGGCCCTGAAGCCATGAAGCAAACAGGCAGGCCCTGAAGTCATGAGGCAGACAACCAGGCCCTGAAGCCGTAAAAAAGTAACCAGGCCCTAAAGCCAAGAGGCAGTCAACCAGGCCCTGAAGCCAAGAAGCAGTCAACAAGGCCCTGAAGCAGTGAGCCAGTCAACCAGGCAGTGAAGCCGTGAGACAGTCAACAAGGCCCTGAAGCCCTGAGGCAGTCAACCAGGCCCTGAAGCCCTGAGGCAGTCAACCAGGCCCTGAAGCCCTGAGGCAGTCAACCAGGTCCTGAAGCCGTAAGGCAGTCAACGAGGCCCTGAAACCAAGAGGCACTCAACCAGGCCCTGAAACCAAGAGGCAGTCAACCAGGCTCTAAAACCCTGAGGCAGTCAACGAGGCCCTGAATCCCTGAGGCAGTCAACCAGACCCTGAAGCCAAGAAGCAGACATCCAGGCCCTGAAGCTAAGAGGCACTCAACCAGGCCCTGAAACCAAGAGGCACACAACCAGGCCCTGAAGCCATGAGGCAGTCAACCAGGCCCTAATGCCAAGAGACAGTAAACCAGGCTCTAAAGCCAAGAGGCAGTCAACCCTGAAGCCCTGAGGCAGACAACCAGACCCTGAAGCCATGAGGCAGACAACCAGGCACTGAAGCCAAGAAGCAGACATCCAGGCCCTGAAGCTAAGAGGCACTCAACCAGGCCCTGAAACCAAGAGGCACTCAACCAGGCCCTGAAGCCATGAGGCAGTCAACCAGGCCCTAATGCCAAGAGACAGTAAACCAGGCTCTAAAGCCAAGAGGCAGTCAACCTGGCCCTGAAGCCCAGATGCAGTCAACCGGGTGCTAATGCCATGCGGCAACCATACCCTGAAGCCAAGAGGCAGTCAACAAGACCCTGAAGCCAAGAGGCAGTAAAAAAGGTCCTGAAGCCCTGAGGCAATCAACCAGGCCATTAAGCCAGGAGGCAATCAACCAAGCCCTGAAGCCATGAGACAGTCAACCCTGAAGCCCTGAGGCAGACAACCAGAACCTGAAACCAAGAGGCAGTCAACCAGGCCCTAAAGCCATGAGGCGGAAAACCAGACAATGAAGCCGTAAGGCAGTCAACCAGGCCCTGAAGCCCTGAGGCAGACAACCAGGTCTTGAAGGCCTGAGGCAGTCAACAAGGCCCTGAAGCCCAGAGGCAGTCAACCAGGCCCTAAAGCAATGAGGCAGTCAACCAGGCCCTGAAGCCCTGAAGCAGACAATCAGGTCCTGAAGCCCTGAGGCACTGAACCAGGCCCTGAACCCCAGAGGCAGTCAACAAGGCCCTGAAGCCCAGAGGTGGACAACCAGGCCCTGAAGCCCTGAGGCAATCAACCAGGCCCTGAAGCCATGAGACAGTCAACCTTGAAGCCCTGAGGCAGACAAACAGACCCTGAAACCAAGAGGCAGTCAACCAGGCCCTAAAGCCATGTGGCGGAAAACCAGGCAATGAAGCCGTAAGGCAGTCAACCAGGCCCTGAAGCCCTGAGGCAGACAACAGGGTCTTGAAGGCCTGAGGCAGTCAACCAGGCCCTGAAGCCCAGAGGCAGTCAACCAGGTCCTAAAGCCATGAGGCAGTCAACCAAGCCCTGAAGCAGACAATCAGGTCCAGAAGCCCTGAGGCACTGAACCAGGCCCTGAACCCCAGAGGCAGTCAACCAGGCCCTGAACCCCAGAGGCAGTCAACCAAGCCCTGAAGCCATGAGACAGTCAACCCTGAATCCCCGAGGCAGACAGCCAGGCCGTGAAGCCATGAGGCAGACAACCAGGCCCTAAAACCATGAGGCAGTAAACCAGGCTCTGAAGCCCAGAGGCAGTCAACTAGGTCCTGATGCCATGCAACAAACAGACCCTGAAGCCAAGAGGCAGTCAAAAAGACCCTGAAGCCATGAGGCAATCAACCAGGTCATTAAGCCATGAGGCAATCAAACAGGCCCTGAAGCCATGTGACAGTCAACCCTGAAGCCCTGAGGCAGACAATCAGACCTGAAGCCAAGAAGCAGAAAACCAGGCCCTGAAGCTAAGAGGCAGTCAACCAGGCCCTAATGCCATGAGTCAGAAAACCAGGCACTGAAGCCGTAAGTCAGTCAACCGGGCCCTGAAGCCCTGATGCAGACAACCAGGTCCTGAATCCCTGAGGCAGTAAACCAGGCCCTGAACCCGAGAGGCAGTCAAACAGACCCTGAAGCCCTGAGGCAGTCAACCAGGCCCTAAACCCCAGAGGCAGTCAACCAGGCCCTGAAGCCCTGAGGCAGACAACCAGGCCCTGAAGCCCTGAGGTAGTCAACCAGGCCCTGAAGCCCAAAGCAGACAACCAGGCCCTGAAGCCCTGAGGCAGTCAACCAGGCTCTGAAGCCGTGAGGCAATCAAACAGGCCCTGAAGCCATGTGACAGTCAACCCTGAAGCCCTGAGGCAGACAATCAGACCTGAAGCCAAGAAGCAGACAACCAGGCCCTGAAGCTAAGAGGCAGTCAACCAGGCCCTAATGCCATGAGTCAGAAAACCAGGCACTGAAGCCGTAAGTCAGTCAACCGGGCCCTGAAGCCCTGATGCAGACAACCAGGTCCTGAATCCCTGAGGCAGTAAACCAGGCCCTGAACCCGAGAGGCAGTCAAACAGACCCTGAAGCCCTGAGGCAGTCAACCAGGCCCTAAACCCCAGAGGCAGTCAACCAGGCCCTGAAGCCCTGAGGCAGACAACCAGGCCCTGAAGCCCTGAGGTAGTCAACCAGGCCCTGAAGCCCAAAGCAGACAACCAGGCCCTGAAGCCCTGAGGCAGTCAACCAGGCTCTGAAGCCGTGAGGCAGTCAACCAGGCCCTGAAGCCATGAGACAGTCAACCCTGAAGCCCTGAGGCAGACAACCAGACGCTGAAGCCATGAGGCAGACAACCCGGCCCTGAAGCCAAGAAGCAGACATCCAGGCCCTGAAGCTAAAAGGCAGTAAACATGGCCCTAAAGTCATGAGGCAGTAAACCAGGCTCTGAAGACCAGAGGCAGTCAACCAGGCCCTGAAGCCATGAGGCAATCAACCAGGTCATTAAGCCATGAGGCAATCAACAAGGTCCTGAAGCCAAGAGACAGTCAACCCTGAAGCCAAGAGGCAGACAACCAGGCCCTGAAGCCCAGAGGCAGTCAACCAGGCCCTGAAGCCCAGAGGCAGTCAACCAGGCCCTGAAGCCCAGAGGCAGTCAACCAGGCCCTAAAGCCATGAGGCAGTCAACCAGGCACTGAAGCGCTGAGGCAATCAGGTCCTGAAGCCCTGAGGCACTGAACCAGGCCCTGAAGCCCAGAGGCAGACAATCAGGTCATGAAGCCCTGAGGCACTGAACCAGGTCCTGAAGCCCAGAGGCAGTCAACCAGGCCCTGAAGCCCTGAGGCACTGAACCAGGCCCTGAAGCCAAGAAGCAGACATCCAGGCCCTGAAGCCCAGAGGCGGACAACCAGGCCCTGAAGCCCAGAGGCGGACAACCAGGCCCTGAAGCCCTGAGGCAGTCATCCAGGCCCTAAAGCCATGAGACAGTCAACCCTGAAGCCCTGAGGCAGACAACTAGGCCCTGATGCCATGCAACAAACAGACCCTGAAGCAAAGAGGCAGTCAACAAGACCCTGAAGCCAAGAGGCAGTCAAACAGGCCCTGAAGCCATGAGGCAATTAACCAGGACCTGAAGCCATGAGACGAGGTAGACAATCAGACCCTGAAAGCAAGAGGCAGACAACTAGACCCTGATGCCATGAGGCAGACAACAAGGCCCTGAAGCCAAGAAGTAGACAACCAGGCCCTGAAGCTAAGAGGCAGTCAACCAGGCCCTAAAGCCATGAGTCAGACAACCAGGCCCTGAAGCCGTAAGTCAGTCAACCAGGCCCTGAAGCCCTGAGGCAGACAGCCAGGTCCTGAAGCCCTGAGGCAGTCAACCAGGCTCTGAAGCCCAGGGGCAGTCAACCAGGCCCTGAAGCCCAGAGGCAGTCAACCAGGCCCTGAAGCCCAGAGGCAGTCAACCAGGCCCTGAAGCCCAGAGGCAGAAAACCAGGCCCTGAAGCCCAGAGGCAGAAAACCAGGCCCTGAAGCCCTGAGGCAGTCAACCAGGCCATGAAGCCAGGAGGCAGACAACCAGGCCCTGAAGCCCTGAGGCAGTCAACCAGGCTCTGAAGCCGTGAGGCAGTCAACCAGGCCCTGAAGCCATGAGACAGTCAACCCTGAAGCCCTGAGGCAGACAACCAGACCCTGAAGCCATGAGGCAGAAAACCAGGCCCTGAAGCCAAGAAGCAGACATCCAGGCCATGAAGCTAAGAGGCAGTCAACAAGGCCCTAAAGCCATGAGACAGTAAACCAGGCTCTGAAGCCCAGAGGCAGTCAACCTAGCCCTGATGCCATGAGACAACCAGACCCTGAAGCCAAGAGGCAGTCAACAAGATCCTGAAGCCAAGAAGCAGTCAACAAGATCCTGAAGCCAAGAGGCAGTCAAACAGGCCCTGAAGCCATGAGACAGTCAACCCTGAAGCCCTGAGGCCGACAATCAGACCCTGAAGCCAAGAGGCAGACATCTAGACCCTGAAGCCATGAGGCAGACATCTAGACCCTGAAGCCATGAGGCAGACAACCAGGCCCTGAAGCCAAGAAGCAGACAACCAGGCCCTGAAGCTAAGAGGCAGTCAACCAGGCCCTAAAGCCTTGAGTCAGACAACCAGGCCCTGAAGCCGTAAGTTAGTCAACCAGGCCCTGAAACCCTGAGGCAGACAACCAGGTCCTGAAGCCCGGAGGCAGTCAACCAGGCTCTGAAGCCCAGGGGCAGTCAACCAGGCCTTAAAGCCCTGAGGCAGTCAACAAGGCCCTGAAGCCCTGAGGCAGACAACCAGGCCCTGAAGCCCTGAGGCAGTCAACCAGGCCATGAAGCCCAGAGGCAGACAACCAGGCTCTGAAGCCCTGAGGCTGTCAACCAGGCTCTGAAGCCATGAGGCAGTCAACCAGGCCCTGAAGCCATGAGACAGTCAACCCTGAAGCCCTGAGGCAGACAACCAGACCCTGAAGCCATGAGGCAGACAACCAGGCCCTGAAGCCAAAGAGCTGACATCCAGGCCATGAAGCTAAGTGGCAGTCAACCAGGCCCTAAAGCCATGAGGCAGTAAACCAGGCTCTGAAGCCCAGAGGCAGTCAACCAAGCCCTGATGCCATGCGACAACCAGACCCTGAAGCCAAGAGGCAGTCAACAAGACCCTGAAGCCAAGAGGAAGTCAACCAGGCCTTGAAGCCATGAGGCAATCAACCAGGTCATTAAGCCACGAGGCAATCAACCAGGCCCTGAAGCCATGAGACAGTCAACCCTGAAGCCCTGAGGCCGACAATCAGACCCTGAAGCCAAGAGGCAGACAACTAGGCCCTGAAGCCATGAGGCAGACAACCAGGCCCTGAAGCCAAGAAGTAGACAACCAGGCCCTGAAGCTAAGAGGCAGTCAACCAGGCCCTAAAGCCATGAGTCAGACAACCAGGCCCTGAAGCCGTAAGTTAGTCAACCAGGCCCTGAAACCCTGAGGCAGACAACCAGGTCCTGAAGCCCTGAGGCAGTCAACCAGGCTCTGAAGCCCAGGGGCAGTCAACCAGGCCCTAAAGCCCAGAGGCAGTCAACCAGGCCCTGAATCCCTGAGGCAGACAACCAGGCCCTGAAACCCTGAGGCAGTCAACCAGGCCATGAAGCCCAGTGGCAGACAACCAGGCCCTGAAGCCCTGAGGCCGTCAACCAGGCTCTGAAGCCGTGAGGCAGTCAACCAGGCCCTGAAGCCATGAGACAGTCAACCCTGAAGCCCTGAGGCAGACAATCAGACCCTGAAGCCCTGAGGCAGACAATCAGACCCTGAAGCCATGAGGCAGACAACCAGGCCCTGAAGCCAAGAAGCTGACATCCAGGCCCTGAAGCTAAGAGGCAGTCAACCAGGCCCTAAAGCCATGAGGCAGTAAACCAGGCTCTGAAGCCCTGAGGCAGACAACCAAGCTCTGATGCCATGCGACAACCAGACCCTGAAGCCAAGAGGCAGACATCCTGGCCATGAAGCTAAGAGGCAATCAACCAGGTCATTAAGCCCTGAGGCAATCAACCAGGGCCTGAAGCCATGAGACAGTCAACCCTGAAGCCCTGAGGCCGACAATCAGACCCTGAAGCCAAGAGGCAGACAACTAGGCCCTGAAGCCATGAGGCAGACAACCAGGCCCTGAAGCCAAGAAGCAGACAACCAGGCCCTGAAGCTAAGAGGCAGTCAACCAGGTCCAAAAGCCATAAGGCAGACAACCAGGCCCTGAAGCCGTCAGGCAGTCAACCAGGCCCTGAAGCCCTGAGGCAGACAACCAAGCCCTAAAGCCATGAGGCAGTTATCCAGGCTCTAAATCCCTGAGGCAGTCAACCAGGCCCTGAAGCCCAGAGGCAGTCAACCAGGCCCTGAAGCCCAGAGGCAACCAGACCCTGAAGCCAAGAGGCAGTGAACAAGACCCTGAAGCCACAGAACTATTTACCAAGCATGCATAGCAACCAAGACAGACTGCCACCGAGTCATGGTGGTACCTCAGGCATAGCTGGTCACAGACACCCACTCAAAGCCAAGTACTGTCATCCAGATACTTCTGCATGAACCGCCCGCCAACCCAACAAGGCTGTATGAGCTGCCAGTCATCAAGACATGGCAGCCTGAGCCACCAGCCATCCAAAGTAGGCGGCCAATTAAACACAACTTCACTACATAAGCCCAGCAGCAGAAGCAGTCAGCTGCAAGGCTGCAGGAGCAGTCATCCCAGTAGGCACAAACACAGATGCAACTAGCTCCACAGGTACAAGAGGTAGCCAGACAGACAGGCATAGGCTAAAAAGCAGTGAACCAGAACGACAGGCATAGACTCAAAGGCAGTCAGACAGACAGGCATAGACTTAGGCAGACAGACAGGCAAAGACTCAAAGGCAGCCATAAAGGCATAGACTCAAAGGCAGCCGTTCAAACAGGCATAGACTCAAAGGTAGGCATAGACTCAAAAGCAGCCAGCTAGACAGGCATAGGCTCAAAGGCAGCCAGCCTGACAGGCAGGCGTAGACTCAAAGGCAGCCGGCCAGACAAGCATAGTGGCACAGGCTTTCAGACAAACAGGCATAGTCGCAAAGGCTTTCAGCCAATCAGGCTTAGTGGCACAACAAGGCCCTGAAGCTAAGAGGCAGTCAACCAGGCTCTAAAGCAAAGAGGCAGAAAACTACGCCCTGAAGCCCAGAGGCAACCAGACCCTGAAGCCAAGAGGCAGTCAACCAGGCTCTGAAACCATGAGGCAGTCATTCAGGCCCTAAAGCCATGAGGCAGTAAACAAGGCCCTGAAATCATAAGGGAATCAACCAGGCCCTAAAGCTATGAGGCAATCAAACAGGCTCTGAAGCCATGAGGAAATCAACCAGGCCCTGAAGCCATGAGGCAATCAACCAGGCCATTAAGCCATGAAGCAATCAACCAGGCTCTGAAGCCATGAGGCAATCAACCAGGCCATTAAGCCATGAAACAGTCAACCAGGCCCTGAAGCCATGAGGCAGACAACCAGGCCCTAATGCCAAGAGGCAGTCAACCAGACCCTAAAGCCCTGAGGCAGTCAATCAGGCCCTGAAGCCCTGAGGCAGTTAACCAGGTCCTGAAGCCAAGAAGCAGTCAAAAAGGCCGTGAAGCCATGAGCCAGTCAACCAGGCCGTGAAGCCGTGAGACAGTCAACCAGGCCCTAAAGCCCTGAGGCAGTCAACCAGGCCCTGAAGCCCTGAGGCAGTCAACAAGGCACTGAAGCCAAGAGGCAGTCAACCAGGCTTTGAAGCCGTGAGGCAGTCAACCAGGCCCTGAAGCCATGAGACAGTCAACGCTGAAGCCCTGAGGCAGACAACCAGACCCTTAAGCCATGAGGCAGAAAACCAGGCCCTGAAGCCAAGAAGCAGACATCCAGGCCCTGAAGCTAAGAGGCAGTCAACCAGGCCCTGAGGCCATGAGGCAGTCAACCAGGCTCTAAAACCCTGAGGCAGTCAATTAGGCCCTGAAACCCTGAGGCAGTCAACCAGGCCCTGAAGTCCTGAGGCAGTCAACCAGGCCCTGAAGCCCTGAGGCAGTCAACCAAGCCCTGAAGCCCAGAGGCAGTCAACCAGGCCCTGAAGCCTTGAGGCAGTCAACCAGACCCTAAAGCCAAGAGGCAGTAAACCAGGCTCTAAAGCCAAGAGGCAGTCAACCAGGCCTTGAAGCCCAGAGGCAGTCAACCAGGCCCTGATGCCATGCGGCAACTAGGCCCTGAAGCCAAAAGGTAGTCAACAAGACCCTGAAGACAAGAGGCAGTCAACCAGGCCCTGAAGCCATGAGGCAATCAACCAGGCCATTAAGCCATAAGGCAATCAACTAGGCCATTAAGCCATGAGGCAATCAACCAGGCCCTGAAACCATAAGACAGTCAACCCTGAAGCCCTGAGGCAGACAACCAGTCCCTGAAGCCAAGAGGCAGACAACCAGTCCCTGAAGCCATGAGGCAGACAACCAGGCCCTGAAGCCAAGATGCAGACAACCAGGCCCTGAAGCTAAGAGTCTGTCAACCAGGCCCTAAAGCCATGAGGCAGACAACCAGGCCCTGAAGCCGTAAGGCAGTCAACCAGGCCCTGAAGCCCCGAGGCAGACAACCAGGTCCTGAAGCCATGAAGCAGTCAACCAGGCCCTGAACCCCAGAGGCAGTCAACCAGGCCCTGAAGCCCTGAGGCAGTCAACCAGGCCCTGAAGCCCTGAGGCAGTCAACCAGGCCCTGAAGCCCTGAGGCAGTCAAACAGGCCCTGAAGCCATGAAGCAGTCAACCAGGCCCTGAAGCCCAGAGGCAGACAACTATGCTCTAAAACCATGAGGCAGTCAACCAGGCCCTAAAGCCCAGAGGCAGTCAACCAGGCCCTGAAGCTAAGAGGCAGTCAACAAGGCCCTGAAGCCAAGAGGCAGTAAACCAGGGTCTAAAGCAAAGAGGCAGTCAACCAGGCCCTGAATCCCAGAGGCAGTCAACCAGGCCCTGATGCCATACAGCAACTAGACCCTGAAGCCAAGAGGCAGTCAACAAGACCCTGAAGCCAAGACGCAGTCCACCAGGCCCTGAAGCCATGAGGCAATCAACCAGGCCCTGAAGCCATGAGGCAATCAACCAGGCCCTGAAGCCATGAGACAGTCAACCCTGAAGCCAAGAGGCAGACAACCAGGCCCTTAATTCATGAGGCAGACAACCAGGCCCTGAAGCGAAGAAGCAGACAACCAGGCCCTGAAGCTAAGAGGCAGTCAACCAGGCCCTAAAGTCATGAGGCAGACAACCAGGCCCTTAAGCCTTAAGGCAGTCAACCAGGCCCTGAAGCCGTGAGGCAGTCAACCAGGCCCTGAAGCCATGAGGCAGTCAACCAGGCCCTGAAGCCCTGAGGCAGTCAACCAGGTACTGAAGCCATGAGGCAGTCAACCAGGTACTGAAGCCATGAGGCAGTCAACCAGGCCCTGAAGCCCTGAGGCATTCAACCAGGCCCTGAAGCCCAGAGGCATTCAACCAGGCCCTGAAGCCCAGAGGCAGTAAACCTGGCTCTAAAGCCAAGAGGCAGTCAACAAGGCCCTGAAGCCAAGAGGCAGACAACCAGGCCCTGAAGCCAAGAGGCAGACAACCAGGCTCTGAAGCCGTGAGGCAGTCAACCAGGCCCTGAAGCCATGAGACAGTCAACCCTGAAGCCCTGAGGCAGACAACCAGGGACTTAAGCCATGAGGCAGACAACCAGGCCCTGAAGCCAAAAAGCAGTCAACCAGGCTCTCAAGCCGTAAGGCAGTCACCAGGCACTGAAGCCCTGAGGCAGACAACCAGGTCCTGAAGCCCAGAGGCAGTCAACCAGGCCCTGAACCCCAGAGGCAGTCAACCAGGCTCTGAAGCCCTGAGGCAGTCAACCAGGCCCTGAAGCCCTGAGACAGTCAACCAGGCTCTGAAGCCATGAGGCAGTCAACCAGGCATTGAAGCCCTGAGGCTTTCAACCAGGCCCTGAAGCCCAGAAGTAGTAAACCAGGCTCTAAAGCCAAGAGGCAGTCAACCAGGCCCTGAAGCCCAGAGTCAGACAACCAAGCCCTGAAGCCGTGAGGCAGTCAACAAGGCCATGAAGCCATAAGCCATAAGACAGTCAACCCTGAAGCCCTGTGGCAGACAACCAGGCCCTGAAGCCATGAGGCAGACAACCAGGCCCTGAAGCCAAGAACAAGACATCCAGCCCCTGAAGCCAAGAGGCAGTCAACCAGGCCCTAAAGCCATGAGGCAGTCAACCAGGCTCTGAAGCCCAGAGGCAGTCAACCAGACCCTGATGCCATGCGGCAACCAGACCCTGAAGCCAAGAGGAAGTCAACAAGACCCTGAGGCCATGAGGCAATCAACCATGCCATTAAGCCATGAGGCAGTCAACCAGGCCCTGAAGCTAAGAGGCAGTCAACCAGGCTCTAAAGCCAAGAGGCAGACAACTAGGCCCTGAAGTCATGAGGCAACCAGACCCTGAAGCCTAGAGGCAGTCAACCAGGCCCTGAAACCATGAGGCAGGCAACCAGGTCCTGAAGCCCAGAGGCAGTCAACAAGGCCCTGAAGCCGTGAGGCAGTCAACCAGGCCCTGAAGCCATGAGGCAGACAACCAGGTCCTGAAGCCATGAGGCAGACAACCAGGCCCTGAAGCCATGAGGCAGAAAACCAGGCCCTGAAGCCGTAAGGCAGTCAACCAGTCCCTGAAGCCCTGAGGCAGATAACCAGGCTCTTAAGCCGTGAGGAAGTCAACCAGTCCCTGAAGCCATGAGACAGTCAACCCTGAAGCCCTGAGGCAGACAACCAGGCCCTAAAGCAATGAGACAGACAACCAGGCTCTGAAGCAAAGAAGCAGACAACCAGGCCCTAAATCCATGAGGCAATCAACCAGGCCATTAAGCCATGAGGCAATCAACCAGGCCCTGAAGCTATGACACAGTCAACCCTGAAGCCCTGAGGCACTAAACCAGGCCCTGAAGCCATGAGGCAGTCAACCAGGCCCTAAAGCCATATGGCAGACAACCAGGCCCTAAAGCCATATGGCAGACAACCAGGCCCTGAAGCCATAAGAAAGTCAACCAGGCTCTGAAGCCCTGAGGCAGTCAACCAGGCTCTGAAGCCGTGAGGCAGTCAACCAGGCCCTGAAGCCATGCGGCAGTCAACCAGGCTCTGAAGCCGTGAGGCAGTCAACCAGGCCCTGAAGCCATGCGGCAGACAACCAGGCCCTGAAGCCATGAGGCAGACAACCAGGCCCTGAAGCCAGAAGCAGACATCCAGGCCCTGAAACTAAGAGACAGTCAACCAGGCCCAAAAGCCATGAGGCAGTCAACCAGGCTCTGAAGCCCAGAGGCAGTCAGCCAGGCCCTGATGCCATGCGGCAACCAGACCCTGAAGCCAAGAGGCAGTCAACAAGACCCTGAGGCCATGAGGCAATCAACCAGGCCATTAAGCCATGAGGCAATCAACCAGGCCCTTAAGCCATGAGACAGTCAACCCTGAAGCCCTGAGGCAGACAACCAGACCCTGAAGCCAAGAGGCAGGCAACCAGGCCCTGAATCCATGAGGCAGACAACCAGGCCCTGAAGCAAAGAAGCAGACAACCAAGCCCTGAAGCTAAGAGGCAGTCAACCAGGCCCTAAAGCCACGAGGCAGACAACCAGGCCCTAAAGCCACGAGGCAGACAACCAGGCCCTGAAGCCATGAGGCAGACAACTAGGCCCTAAAGCCATGAGGCAGACAACTAGGCCCTGAAGTCAAGATGCAGACATCCAGGCTCTGAAGCTAAGAGGCAGTTAACCAGGCCCTAAAGCCATGAAGCAGTCAACCAGGCTCTAAAACCCTGAGGCAGACAACCAGGCCCTGAAGCCCTGAGGCAGTCAACCAGGCCCGGAAGCCCAGAGGCAGTCAACCAGGCCCTGAAGCCATAAGGCAACCAAACCCTGAAGCCAAGAGGCAGTGAACAAGACCCTGAAGCCATGAGGCAATCAACCAGGCAATTAAGCCATGAGGCAATCAACCAGGCTCTGAAGCCATGAGGCAGACAACCAGGCCCTGAAGCCATGAGGTAGACAACTAGGCCCTAAAGCCATGAGGCAGTCAACCAGGCCCTGAAGCCCTGAGGCAGTCAACCAGGCCCTGAAATCCTGAGGCAGTCAACCAGGCTCTGAAGCCTTGAGGCAGTCAACCAGGCCCTGAAGCCATGAGACAGTCAACCAGGCCCTGAAGCCATGAGGCAATCAACCAGGCCCCAGACTATCAAATATTCAAGCGCATCAATCACACTAAAGGCACCAAAAGATTCATAACACTCAACACAAATATTCACTGTATAACCTGAGTTCCATCATAAGGTGTTCCTTGTTTTCACAGCCCTGGAGGCCACACTGAGGAAGGAAGGGGGTGTTCCCTTATTAATTGCTCTGAGGCTTCCTGTCCAATTGTGGGAGCCGATCCATCTCTCTATGGTGCTGTCATGGGTCAAGGGAAAATCTGAGGTAGTTTTAGGTCAAATTTATGGAGAAATATAGATAACTCTGAAAGGTTTGAAAGTTTTCTAGCACCACTTTATCTACCAGGAACTGTTTCTATTTCCCTACCAGTCACTGTTTACTAGGATGAAACAATTATGTTATGTCATCATGTGACAGCTGAAGCCAAATAATAGCTGCAGTAGTAATGTGTTCATACTGGTGCAGTAGCAAGGGAGCAAATGTAGATTTAACAGGTATGAGCAGAGTCTTTTGCTATTTTATTCCATTTTCTCCCCTTTGCCAAATTTTTGGGAAAATGACAACACTTTTATCTGAATTTTAAGCAACTATATGACCTTCTATTGTGTCCTATATTAACACAGTTCTATCATGAAGTTCTGACTTTTATTCTATGGTTTTTTATACAGATTGTCACCTAAACATGCTCCTGAAGTTGTTGAGGACAGCAAGGACAATATCACCTTATTCACCAGGAT
Source organism: Rhinella marina (assembly GCA_900303285.1). NCBI lineage: Eukaryota > Metazoa > Chordata > Amphibia > Anura > Bufonidae > Rhinella > Rhinella marina. The sequence continues at coordinate 29,253 of ONZH01005859.1, read as the reverse complement.
CCTGGATCGGCTTCTTGATGGATATGACAACAGGTTAAGGCCAGGTCTAGGGGGTAAGTATATTGAATACTGTAAATTTAAATGCAGGTTTCTTCATTGCAGTTTATATCAGTTGCTGAAACGACTGAATGTCCTACTACTTCCATAAACTACATTGAAGATACTCCTTTCTGCAACATGACAGAAGAGTTATTAGACCCCCAATTTTCCAAAGTATGTAGGTGTCAGAGATGGTAACACAGTATACCATTCACTTACATACACTTACCTGTCCCTGGTCCTGTGCACTACTCTTCCGTATGACATTAAAAACATATGTCTTCAGACACATCTGTAACCAGGTGGTTGGGGGCATCATGGCATACAGGTTATACACATCTGATCTAAATCATGGAAGTCTAATGAGCAAAATAAGGCTAGGTTCAGACTAAAGATGAGCAAAAATTAGTTTTGTGTTTGATTTGTCTAATTTTTTCAAAGAATTTGATTCATAGCCAAATTAATTAAATGTGCTTCAATTGGCCTAAAAATTGGTATATGATACACCGAGGTCAGCTAGGGCTCAGTTTGTTTTTTAGTAAAATCTTTATTAGGTTTCAAAAGAGATAGAAACAAATACAGGACAGAGAAAACAGCAGGTCAAATTAAGGGAGTGAAACCTGCCAAAATTAAAATGAAAAAGAAAAACAGAAAATTAAAATACAAATCCGGATTCGACGTTTCAATTTTCAACCGCTTGTCTATTTTTGCCAAAATTAAAAATAAAATGAAATACATCCATTTGAATATTCATTGGTAGTATGTGACACAAAAAAAGGTAAATCAAAAAAGCTTTTTTCAGTTTTCAATATCATTTAGTTCAGGGGCGGACACAGACAGCAGAGGGCCCTTGTGCAAGGAATGTGTTTGGGCCCCCCCCCCGCCGTTCCCAAACCAAATTCTCAACCTAACCTATGGTGTCCTAACATTACATACAGCAATACAAAACATACAGGGTAAGGCTACTTTCACACCTGCAGCACTAGGCTCCGGCCACCTGATTTGGCAGAGAATGCAAGAAATTGGCCGGACACAGACTCAGTCATGCAGAGGTTTGTGTCCTGCTGATTCTCTGCATTTTTGCCAGATTGTGGCCGGATCTCTGCCTGACCCCATTATAGTTAATGGGGCCGGCGGGCATTCTGTCTGCATCCAGCAGTGCCAGAGCCGGTGAATTCCAGAAGGCTGTTCTCTGCTGGACCAGCCTGCCAGAATCACCAACTCAGATGTGAAAGTAGCCTAATACAGGTCCACATACCTCCTACATCCAGTGACGTCTTCTTAGATGTAGATGTTCTCTTTCCTCATCTTTTCCTTTCAGACCAGACTGCCATGATGATTTCTTCCAGCCATCTCTTCTCTCTGTGGAGTTTGACAAATAGACATCTTAGATTTCCTACTTTTCTATCATTCTTCCACCTTCTTGAACTCCTCATCCTGCCACTCCCCAATACTGTGCCCGCTGTGCTCCCCAAAACTATACTGCAGAAACAGTCCCCCTCAAATACTACCGCCTTCAGTAATTAAAATAACTGCACCCAGGAAAGTGTCCCTGACACTAAATTATAACCAAAATGTTCCCCAAAAATAACTGTGCTAAGCTGATAGTAATAGTCCCAACAATAGAAATAATTAGTGCCCCCGGCCAGCCAATGTCCCCATAGTGCCCTCATAATGTGCCAATGCCCCCTACTATGTACCCAAAAAACCCTCTTAGTGCCCCTATACAATGACCCCAATAGTGCTCCTCTCCCCCCCTTCTCCATAGTGCCCCCATGTCTGCCAGAATATAAGATAGGGCCCCCATAGTGATCCTCGCCCTCCATAGTGCCAGTATATATATAGGGCCCCCCATAGTCGTCCTCCTCCTCCAGAGTGCCCCCCATTAATGCTCCCCCTCCATAGTGGCCCCCCCATAGTGCTCCTCCTCCATAGTGGCCCCCATAGTGCTCCTCCTCCATAGTGGCCCCCCATAGTGCTCCTCCTCCATAGTAGCCCCCATAGTGTTCCTTCTCCATAGTGGCCCCCCATAGTGCCTCCCCCTCCATAGTGGCCCCCCATAGTGCTCCCCCTCCATAGTGGCCCCCCATAGTGCTCCTCCTCCATAGTAGCCCCCCATAGTGTTCCTTCTCCATAGTGGCCCCCCATAGTGTTCCTTCTCCATAGTGGCCCCCATAGTGCTCCTCCTCCATAGTGGCCCCCCATAGTGCTCCTCCTCCATAGTGGCCCCCCATAGTGCTCCTCCTCCATAGTGGCCCCCCCATAGTGGTTCCCATGTTCCTCCCATTGTGCTCCCCCGCCAAAGTTGGCCCCCATAGTGCCTCTCCTCCATAGTGCTCCTCCCCCATAGTGCCCCCACTGAGTGCCAACTTAAATTAAAAAAAATTAACAGTTATACTTACCTCCTTGCCTCTGTCAGCGACGAGATGCAGGCCTCTTCCGGCCTGTGTCCCGCGCTGTACGGCTCAGGCGGCGCGATGACGTCATCGCGCCGCCTGTGCCGGCCTCTGATAGGCTACAGGCCTAGTGCCTGCAGCCTATCAGAGGAACGGGGAAGGGACACGCCTCTCCCTCCCTTGCCCCGCATTATCCATATGTATCGCCGTCCTAAGGACGGCGATACAGATGAATATAGAGATGAGCGCTTCCAAAATGGAAGCGCTCATCTCTACCTGCCGCCGGGAAGAAAGGGCCCCCCTCCGGTCCCGGGCCCCGGTGCAGCCGAACCGGCTGCACCGCGGTATGTCCGCCCCTGATTTAGTTTTCATTCCCCATCATGGTAATTACCTGTCAAATAAAATAAAAAATGCTTAAATGAAAGGCGTTTAATAAGCGTTTTGTCTGCCAAAATTAAAATTAAACCACCTGATAGCTATTTTATTTAATATTTCATATTTTTATTTGTATTTTGCTATTTTTCATTTTCATTTTAAAGTTTTCTAATATTCAAATACATGCAGATGATCAGTAGTGGGTGTGGTTCAACATGTAAAAAGATTTTAATTAGGCTAAGGCTACACAGCGACATAGATTGGATGGATTTTTTGCGACTGTCACAGCATGTCGCAGAGTGACACCATAGACTTCCATTATAAAAATTGGCACACAACATTGGTGCGACATCAATGTCGTGTGACAACTGTCGTCATGTAGACTGAACAGAGAACAAGTCTGTAATTCCAATAGAGAATGCTCTGCTTCTGCACAGAAATTTTAATAGGTCACACACAGGTGAATGTCTCGGTCCACACCTTGCTTGCAGCATGTAGCCTGCTATATGTATCTCCTCTCGCTCCACCGCCCAGGGTTACTCATCACTTACTCAGTGGGGTATATATATAAATAATTGCCTTATTTGCTTATAAAAAATATTATATAAAAATGTTTCCGTCAGTATTGTAAATATGGAATAGTATATGTACAGTACTGATAGGAGAAAAGTGAGATGAGTTACAGTATATGTTATTGCTAGCTAGGTCCTTCCCACCTTGAGCAATACAGTGATATGCACTTCTAAATGGAGGCAAAGTGGCACCCAGCTGTAACAATTTGCATAAACATTGGAAATGCAGGATAAGGACATTCAAAACCTTCTTAGAATAAATGACAGACAACTAGAGATGAGCAAAGTTTTACAAAATTAGATTTGGAGGCTTTTATATGTTACAAATTAATTTGTCAGGAATAGCTATGAATCAAGTATATCCAGGCCAATCTGCCTAAAAGATGCATTTTCAAATCTGGCATAAAAACAGATTTCAGACTTGATGGACTTATGTCTTTTTTCAACCACATTAATTATGTAACTATGTAATTGGAGCAAACAGATGTCAATACAATGACATACGCCCTCCACTGAAGTATAGGTTAAATAAAACGGAAACGTTTAACAGTGTCAATAGTGTCCCCATGACAGAGTGGGAACACTGGCAGCAGCAGTGGCAGTAACATTGACAATAGTGGCCCCATGACAGAGAGGGGAGGGTGGCAGCAGAAGCAGTAACAGTGACAACATTGCACCCATGACAAAGCAAGGAGGGTGGCAGCAGTGGCTGCAGAAGTGACAGTAGTGGCCCCAGGATAGAGTGGGGAGGGTAGCAGCAGCAGTGGCAGTAATAGTGGCAATAGTGGCACTATGACAGAGTGGGGAGGGGGGCAGCAGCAGTGGTATACTGCACGAGATGGTGGAAGATCACAGTAGTAGCAGAACTTAACAACAGCTATTTGATCGCACGGCTCAGTGGCATGCAGATTCTTTTAAAAATTTTACATGTACAGTCATGGCCAAAAGTTTTGAGAATGATACAAATATTAATTTTTACAAAGTCTACTGCTTCAGTTTTTATAATGGCATTTTGCATATACTCCAGAATGTTATAACGAGTGATCAGCTTAACAGCAATTACTTGCAAAGTCAATATTTGCCTAGAAAATGAACTTTATCCCCCAAAACACATTTCAACATCATTGCAGCCCTGCCTTAAAAGGACCAGCTAACATCATTTCAGTGATTGCTCCATTAACACAGGTGTGGGTGTTGATGAGGACAGGGTTGGAGATCAATCTGTCATGATTAAGTAAGAATGACACCACTGGACACTTTAAAAGGAGGCTGGTGCTTGGCATCATTGTTTCTCTTCTGTTAACCATGGTTATCTCTAAAGAAACACGTGCATTCATCATTGCACTGCACAAAAATGGCCTATCAGGGAAGAGTATCGCAGCTAGAAAGATTGCACCTCAGTCAATAATCTATCGCATCATCAAGAACTTCAAGGAGAGAGGTTCCATTGTTGGCAAAAAGGCTCCAGGGCGCCCAAGAAAGACCAGCAAGCGCCAGGACCGTCTCTTAAAAGTGTTTCAGCTGCGGGATCGGGCTACCAGCAGTGCAGAGCTTGCTCAGGAATGGCAGCAGGCAGGTGTGAGTGCATCTGCACGCACTGTGAGGCGGAGACTCTTGGAGCAAGGCCTGGTCTCAAGGAGGGCAGCAAAGAAGCCACTTCTCTCCAGAAAAAACATCAGGGATAGACTGATATTCTGCAAAAGGTACAGGGAGTGGACTGCTGAGGACTGGGGTAAAGTCATTTTCTCTGATGAATCCCCTTTTCGATTGTTTGGGACATCTGGAAAACAGCTTATTCGGAGAAGACGAGGTGAGCGCTACCACCAGTCTTGTCGCATGCCAACTGTAAAGCATCCTGAAACCATTCATGTGTGGGGTTGCTTCTCAGCCAAGGGAATCGGCTCTCTCACAGTCTTGCCTAAAAACACAGCCATGAATAAAGAATGGTACCAGAATGTCCTCCGAGAGCAACTTCTCCCAACCGTCCAAGAGCAGTTTGGCGATCAACAATGCCTTTTCCAGCATAATGGAGCACCTTGCCATAAAGCAAAGGTGATAACTAAATGGCTCAGGGAACAAAACATAGAGATTTTGGTTCCATGGCCTGGAAACTCCCCAGATCTTAATCCCATTGAGAACTTGTGGTCAATCATCAAGAGACGGGTGGACACACAAAAACCTACAAATTCTGACAAAATGCAAGCATTGATTGTGCAAGAATGGACTGCTATCAGTCAGGATTTGGTCCAGAAGTTGATTGAGAGCATGCCAGGGAGAATTGCAGAGGTCCTGAAGAAGAAGGGTCAACACTGCAAATATTGACTTGCTGCATTAACTCATTCTAACTGTCAATATAAGCTTTTGTTACTCATAATATGATTGCAATTATATTTCTTTATGTGATAAAAACATCTGACAAACACACATAAAAACCAGAGGGCAGCAGATCATGTGAAAATATAATATTTGTGTCATTCTCAAAACTTTTGGCCATGACTGTACATGTTAGTAGGCCAAGAAGCCCCTGTGTAGGAACGGCAGTAGAGGCAGCAGTCAGGTGGCATGACGGGTGGCAGCATCAGAATGGTGGTAGCAGCACGTGGCCAGAAGTGAAAGCCCATTTTGCACAATATTACAGTATACCAGCACACTACAGTATGATCATTAGTGGCAGAATGATCCGTTCTGTTACATCAGGCACTGTGTCTGGAAATCCTTAAGATATAATCATAAAGGTTGGCTCATTGGTACATTGAGTATTTATTAAACTGTACCTTATATTACCAATATACATTAAAAAACATTTAACAAAATATTTATCACAATAAAAACAATTGTAAATACATTGAATTCATTCAACCCCTTTAAAACATGTGCACTTTTATGTGTTTCCAGTCCCCTTTAATACATTCACTGCTGAGCTCTCGCAGTGAACTAGTTGGTTAGTGGCTCATGTGCAACTGCTTGATTGATCAGATAGTCACAGTAACATATATTATACTGGTTTTCAGATATCGTCCTCAAGTAATAGATTCCCACCACAGTATTTATAAAAAATGGACAAATCTAATCCAGCACTATGCGCTGCTCACCGTCTCCTTCAAGATGCTGGTACTAGTGGAGCCGGGAATTGTCCGAGAAATGCTGTGTCTATACGTAGTTTCCACAGGCCGGCTCTGCAAGTTGCTTGAGTCCCAGCGCTTGTTGGAATTCAGCTCCCTGTGATTACTAGGGTGTTCAGTTGAGCCGCTCCTGCTATCCCGGTTCCCCGTTTACGGTGAGTCACTCAATTGTTAGCTAACTTGAGTCAGATGGATTTTCATATAGTCCATATTAATAGATATGCTGTATTTGGTGGACGATCGGTCACTATAGCACAGAGTCAAAAAAGTACTAGACGCGTTTCGAAACTAGTTGTTTCTTCCTCAGTAGCTTATCAATACCTGTTTGATATACGCCTGATTTATCGTTAATAAAGTTAGGTTCTCAACATTTTGAGAGGGAAGGCGAGTTCTCTTAGGGGTAACTATGCCCACAGCCGCTCTGATGCCACACTACTGGCCGGGCAGGAAAGCAAACTGGCAAACCCGGACAGTTGTGGCCACCCTTGAAATTTGCATGCCCAGTAGTCCAGGGGATCTTGGATCATAGGTGACAGGGTTGCAGTCCAAGTATGCCACCATCTGCTGGTTGAGGTTTTGCTGGATGTCCCACTGATGTTGCTGGGTGGTTTCTTCAGAAGGTGGCTGAAGAAAACTGTTCATCAGAGATTCCAGACTTAACATGCTGCTCAATGAGCTGGTGCTGTCCCTGTCATAACCCCCCCCTGTGTGAGCGCAGAGGGTCCCCCGGTCAGACCTTCCTGAGGAAGGCAGATTTTGCTTATAGGCAGCAACCAACCGACTACACAGCATGTCTCTATAGTAGTTCATTTTTGCATCCTTCTCAGAGGGTCTAAAAAATGCACCCATTTTGACCTGTAGCAAGGGTCTGACAATGTGGATAGCCAGTAGTTATTTCTCTGCCAAATCCTGACAGTGCAGCTGTCACAATGCAAACATGAAAACATTCATCTGGCCATTTGTGCAAAGGACTCAGAGGTACTCCCTATCTTCATCTCCACTGCATACTGCCACAGTCTGCCAAGGTCATCTTCATTGTCGTCCTCCAGCTCTTCCTCCTCCTCCTGCTCCTATCCTGTCCCTTGGGCAGATAAACCACCTAGGTGTGTATAAAATTCCTGGGCATTTATGTCCACCTTCTCATCCTTATCCTTCTCCTCTGCCAGTTCATCCTTCTCAGGGCTCAGGTGACTATGAGATATAGGTGCCATGTCTTCTGTCCCCCTGCCAATCAGATTTCTCAGTTTCCCTTCCAGGCAGTGTTGCCAACCAGAATTTTTCGTTTTTCTGGACAACTTATCCCAAAATTACGGACGGCTAACCTTTTTTACGGACAAATTGGTAAACCATAATGAATGATGAAGATTATAAGTAATCTATGTCTATATCTCAATGTACTGATAAGGATTCATTACCAGCATTTACTGTGAGCTGTAGAATCATGATAGTCACCACCAAAATAATGTAGTGAAGAACTACTAGCCTCAAAAAAATCACGGACACATCAATTTTTTTTCACGGACACAGGAAAAAAGTCACCTATTTTTACGGACTGTCCAGAAATTTCTGGACGGTTGGCAACCCTGCTTCCAGGATATGAAGGAGTGGAATGACAGCGTTCATCCTGTAGTTCTGCTGACTGACAAATAAAGTGGCCTCCTCAAACGGCCTGAGCAAATGGCACACATGAGCTGCCACTGGCTATGATGGAAATTACACCGGGGAGTAAACCGGTCTGTCTGCTGCATTAAGAAAGCGTTGACTGCCTTCCTCTGCTCATACCGGTGGTCTAATATATGGAATGTGGAGTTCCAACAGGTGGAAACGTTGCATATCAGGGGAAGAGCATTTTGCCTTTGCAGCTCAAGGAGGGCATGTTTTGCATGGTAAGAGTGGCTAAAGTGCATGCACAGTTTCCCTGACATTTTTACAGCTCTTGCAGTTCAGTGAAAGACTTGAGGAAGCGGGTGACACCAAGATTGAATACATGTGCCATGCTAGCAAATGAGTCAGCACTCCCTGATGCAGCACTGGCAAAATGTTCTTCCAGTTATCAGTAACCATGGTTCAGCTGTCAAGAAGAACTGCTCCACATCATCAATAAAGAAATCGAATATTGGCTGTCTAGCCAATATTCGCTTTCCTTATTGATGATGTGGAGCAGTTCTTCGCCCAGGCTTACGAGGAGCAGAACCGCATGACAGTGTCTGGTTCTGCATAGGTGATATGATGGAGGGACCATTGTGAACTGTGCCAAGAAAAAAGGGTAATTATAAGGTGGAGGATGAGGAGGCAGATTAGGACATTGGCACAGAAATCCCATAATTACAATGTGGAGTTGGGATTACAATCACCTGGCCAAATTGCTGGTGTGCCTGGGCTTGAACAACATTTACCCAGTGGGCTGTGAATGACATATCCTTGACCCTGGCCTTGGTGATCAATTACTGTTGAAACAAGTGACGAGGAGGAGGAGCATCAGGAGCAATAGATGGCATTGAAGTCGATGGGAAGGAACAACAGCTTTGTTCTGGTGGCGTTGACGAGCTCTGGCCGTTGGAGAGGTGGTGCAGGCCAGTGGGAGATGCATCAGGCTGTAAGACTAAATTAGTGGTGCGGTTTTCCCTCATCATTTTATGGTGATGGTCCATGTGTTGATGCAAGGCGGTCATGCCAACATTAGCACCCTGACTACGCCTCATCTTCTGCCTACATATCTTGCACAGCACCACGCTAACAGCCCCCACAATATTCTCACACTGCCGAGTATAGCATTTTCCCTCCAACACTGCGGGATGTCTGCTTGCTGCTGTTTTTATGAACCCATGCATCAGTGTGTTCCACACAGGTCAGGTAGTTTCCCAAGTAGCAGATGGTGTACCCCTCCCACGTTTGGCTCCAGATCTCCCACTGCTTCCACCCTGCTGTCTTCAGTTTTTTCTGCGCGGGTGCAATGCGTTTTGATGCATTTTTCACACGCGTGATAAAAAACTGAAGGTTTACAAACAACATCTCTTAGCAACCATCAGTGAAAAACGCACTGCATCCGCACTTGCTTCAGGATGCAATGCGTTTTTCACTGAAGCCCCATTCACTTCTATGGAGCCAGTGCTGCGTGAAAAACGCAGAATATAGAACATGCTGCGTTTTTCACGCAACGCAGAACTGATGCGTGAAAAAACCGCTAATGTGCACAGACCCATAGAAATGAATGGGTCAGGATTCAGTGCGGGTGCTATGCGTTTACGTCACGCATTGCACCCGCGCGGAAAACTCGCTCGTGTCAAAGGGGCCTTAGTTGCACTTTGCTAAAATAGTAAAATACACATATAAATGGCTGGCACACAGCAAGAATGGAATTCAATAATTTATTCAATGCATCAACATAAAATATATAAAATACATGTAGTAGTGCTGTGCAGGGGCGGACACAGACAGCAGAGGGCCCCTATGCAATGAATGTGTCTGGGCCCCCCCCCTTCCCAAACCAAATTCTCAACCTAACCTATGATGTCCTAACATTACATACAGCAATACAAAACACACAGGTAAAGGCTACTTTCACACATGCAGCACTAAGCTCCAGCCACCTAATTTGGCAAAAAATGCAAGAAATTGGCCTGACACAAACTCAGGCATGCAGCAGATTGTGTCCCGCTGATTCTCGGCATTTTTGCCAGATTGTGGCCGGATCTCTGCCGTACCCCATTATAGTTAATGGGGCCGGCGGGCATTCTGCATCCAGCAGTGCCGGAGCCGGTGAATTCCAGAAGGCTGTTCTCTGCTGGACCAGCCTGCCAGAATCACTAACGCCCCATACCTCTTACATCCAGTAACGTCTTCTTAGATGTAGATGTTCTCTTTCCTCATCTTCTCCTTTCAGACCAGACCGCCATGATGATTTCTTCCAGCCATCTCTTCTCTCTGTGGAGTTTGACAAATAGACATCTTAGTTTCCTACTTTTCCATCATTCTCCCACCCTGCACTCAGGAAATGGTGTCCCTGACACTAAATTTTAACCAAAATGTTCCCCAAAAATAACTGTGCTAAGCTGATACTGTGCCCCCACCTTAATAGTGCTCCCCAAAGTCCCATCAATTGAAATAATTAGTGCCCCCGGCCAGCCAATGTCCCCTTAGTGCCCTCATAATGTGTGCCAATGCCCCCTACTGTGTGCCCAAAAAAACCTCTTAGTGTCCCTATACAATGACCCCAATAGTGCTCCTCTCCCTATATGTATATATAGGGCCCCCATAGTGCTCCTCCTAGATAGTGCCCCCATAGTGCCCCTCCTTCATAGTGCCCCCATTGTGCTCCTCCTCCATAGTGCCCTCCATAGTGCCCCCATTGTGCTCCCCCTCCACAGTGCTCCTCCTCCATAGTGCCCCCATTGTGCTCCTCCTCCATAGTGCCCTCCATAGTGCCCCCATAGTGCCCCCATAGTGCTCCACCTCCATAGTGGCCCCCATAGTGCTCCTCCCCCATAGTGCCCCCACTGTATGCCAGATGGTTCATTTAGCAGAAATGAAAAAAATAAACACTTATACTTACCTCCTTGCCTCTTTCAGTGACGCGATGCAGGCCTCTGATAGGCTCTCCCTCTCCTGCCCCGCATTATCCATCTGTATTGCCATCCTAAGGACGGTGATACAGATGAATAAAGAGATGAGCGCTTCCACAATGGAAGCGCTCATCTCTCCCTGTCCTGCCGGTAAGAAAGGGCCCCCCTCTGGCCCTGGGCCCCTGTGCAGCCGGTTCGGTATGTCTGCCCCTGGTGCTGTGTCACAATGATAACCAGGAAACTCTGGTCATTGAGACACATCATAGCTACATTAGAGATCTGGCATAATATACTGGGCATATGAGATATAGTACCACCAATATTACTAACACAGAGGTAGTGAATGTCCAGTCAAACGCTGAACCAAGGCTGCCTTGATATCTGTTTACACTGACCAGAGAGTGATTAGTGGGACAGATTGGTTTCTGTTGTTGACAAGTAATGCAGCTACAAGGCACATTGTGGTAATATATTACTGACATCTCAAATTTAACTGATCTAAATAAATAGGAAGGAGAAAAAAATCAAATGTGCACCAACTTTGGATTTTTTTTTTAATAATGATTTTTATTTTATTTTTTTCTAGGTGTTGTTCTACTGCAATATTTTTAATATCCATTGCAAGAGCAAGAGGAAAAAATTTAGGGACCGTGACTGTGAGATGTTTTTTGGCCAGCAATTTATATGTATATTCTTTTACTATTTTAGCTAAGTGGTTATAGTGGGTTGAGCACCAGTGTATATTCTAGTGAGCTCCGTAGATTCAATTATTGTTAGTTGCACGCCAAGAGGAGTTCACAGCCTGAGTGCTGGCTTGTAACTGCTGATTGTCCTCACAAAGCTCATCGTCACTGAAAAGCAGAGCAGAGACGCTGGCTACCATTACTTGTCTAACAGACAGAGCAACAAAAGGAAGAGGCAGGTTCAGGACTGGTGAGGGCATAGACACAGTTCCTGGGCCATGACAACTAAGCGTGGTGTTCGAGGAAGCCACCGATTTTTTCCTGTTCATTTGGAGCGCACAGGCAACTATCTTTTGGCCATAGTGTATAACAACTGTATCGCTAACAGAATGGATTAGCTATGAATATTGGTGCACAGCACACTTATTTACACGTCGATAAATTAGACTTGCCTGTAATACTGACGCACAGTAACTCTACAGCTAAAAAAATGGATTAGTTATGAATATTGGTGCATTGCACAGCTATGTACACGGCGATAAATCAGACATGCCTATAATATGGATGCAGAGTAAGGCTACTTTCACATTAGCGTTTTGGCTTTCCGTTTGTGAGATCCATCACAGGCTCTCATAAATGGTCTGAAACTGATCAGTTTTTCCCTAATGCATTCTGAATGGAAAAGGATCCGCTCAGAATTCATCAGTTTGCCTCCGTTCAGTCTCCATCCCACCTGCAGTGTTTTGGTGTTCGCCTGACGAAGCAGAGCCAAACGGATCTGCCATCCAATATAATGATAGTCAATGGGGGACGGATCCGTTTCTAGCTGTTTTGCTCACTGAGCATGCTCAAGAATTGTCCCTTCCCCCAGCAGCCAGAGTACAAGCGGCCATTTTGCACAGTGTGGTTTTGGACTTGGTGTGCAACTGGTAAGTATAGAAAGTTTTAATGTCTATCTATTATCTATCTTTATCTCTACCTGTACAACTATCTATCTATCTAGGGGCAGATGGCATGGGGGAGTTGATGGCACTGAGGGGAGTAGATGGCATGGGGGAGTTGATGGCACTTGGGGGAGATGATGGCACAGGGAGGAGATGATGGCACTTGGGGGAGATGATGGCACAGTGGGGAGATGATGGCACAGGGGGGAGATGATGGCACAGGGGGGAGATGATGGCATAGGGGGGAGATGATGGCACAGGGGAGAGATGATGGCACAGGGGGGAGATGATGACACAATGGGGAGCTGATGGCACAGTGGGGAGATGATGGCATGGTGGGGAGCTGATTGCACGGTGGGGAGCTGATAGCACAGGGGGGAGATGATGGCACTTGGGGAAAATTATGGCACTTGGGGGAGATGGTGGCACTTGGGGGAGATGATGACACAGGGGGGAGATGATGGCCCAGGGGGGAGATGATGGCACAGTGGGGAGATGATGGCACTTGGAGGATCTAATGGCACAGTTTGGAGATGATGGCACAGGGGGGAGATGATGGCACTTGGGGTAGATGATGGCCCAGGGGGGAGATGATGACACTTGGGGAGCTAATAAATATACACATATAGATAGCTATACAACCTTTTTTTGCCCAAAAGGCACTGCCCTAGAATCAGACCTCTGCTAGACCACAAAAAGACCTCAGATCAGACCTCTGCTCAGAGCCTAATGTGAATGACCAACATTCAGACCTCATTTTAGAACACCATGCCTCATATCTGCCATGCTTCTCATCAGCCGCCATATGACTCTCCTCAGCCGTTGTGCCTCACTTTTTCCATTGTGCCTCACATACACACTCCTTATTTTTTTCTTCTTCAACAACATGATCATTGGAATAATGAATTGTTTAAATTTTTTTTCTAGCATCTGTTAAAACAAAAAATAAACATTTTGAAAGGGTATTCTGTGGTGGGCAGACACTGTCTTCTCTACTGAAAAGTAAGTTCTTGAAATAAATATTTGAATGTGATATCTCTGTCAATGGTGCTCTAAACATGTTCATATACCGTTTTTAATCTGCATTTGGTCTTGTATTATGTCTCGTACAGATGTCTTCACAATCGGCATATGAAGCGCAAAGCTCACCCAGAAGGAGAAGGGATATTGCGCAGCCAGTAAGTACATAAGCAATGCTCTGAGTTTGAAATACAGTTGTATTCTTTGCATTAATTAATATGTACTTTATTGTAGTCTTCTTCATCATCTGCAGAGGAGGAGGAGAAGCGCTCCTCCGAAGGGGCCTCAGTGGCATCCAGGGGAGGTGGACCCAGCAGGGACCAGGGCCGGCAAGGATCCCCCAGTCTCCTCCAGAGCTCATGGGAGAGCCCATGGCAGTCAGGGACGTGTAAATACCAAATCCCTAGTTATAAATTCGCATTTGGTTTTTGGACTTTCATCAAATTTTGTTTTTGTTTTTCTTTTAGGGTTCCACAGTCTCCACCAGGGAAGATGAGGAGTTTGTTGTCCCTCACATCGATAACGAACTCCTCACACAACTGGTGGAGGCGCGTCCCGCTTTATGGAACCACACCCAACGCATGCTGACCATCAGCGGACCCAGCAGCTCTGGAGGGAGATCAGTGAAGCATTGTTTACCACCTGGGGGGATCTCACCGTGGTGGCTCAGAGACAATGTGGTAAGTACAGCAATATGTATTTTTACTACATTCATATTGTTGTTAACCTAACAGCATGTTAATTTTATATTTTTTTTTTGTTTCACAGTTCAAAAGGTTCTTATTCTGTGTTGGTCAATGCGGGATCGCTTCAAGAGGGACTATAACCGGGAGATTCAGGCCCTGAGTGGATCCGCAGCAACCTCAAGGCCGCAATATGTGTATCATGCGGACTTGGGGTTCCTAAGACTGATGCTGGCACTTAGAAGGTAATTTTTTTTTTTTGGGGGGGGGGGGGGATGGGGACTAGAAAAAGCATTTTGCTGTTCTCTCCCTCTGAACGCAAGGGGTTTGGCCCCTCTGTTGTGGGCAGCCCCCTACGGTTGGAGGTAGCCATAACATAGAACATGGATGCAGTATTTTAACACCCAACTCTATTTTTTTTTCTTTCCTACAGAACAGCCAGCAGCACTTGGGCGCCTGACCCACCTCTTGAGGCGGAACCGGAACCGACCGCCACCCCCAGCCCTCCTGTCCATCATGCTCCTGCTCAGGACAATCCCAGTCCCCTACCGGGTCTGGCTGTTGGACAGAGGCTCTTAAATGCTCGCTAAAATTTGAGAGCCCTGTTAAACAGCCATAGATCCGGTAGGAGCCGTCGCAGCGATTTCGGGAACCTTGTAGAGATCGTATCTGATTCTCTAGAAGGTTTTGCAGAGGAGATTAGGTCAATTAGGGATGACTTGAAATGCCGCTGGGAGGGGGCGGAGGCAGCGTGTCAACTGAGTCCTCACCATCTGTACATGCTAACCCTAATCCCTGTGATGGACCAAATGACGCCCGAACAGGTGCATGATTTCAAAAATATGGTCGAGAATGGGTCGTGGGAAATTTTGCATTGCCCCCCATCCCACACCTACTCCTCATCCCACACCTACCCCCCATCCCACTCCTCTCACCAATCCCATTTGCGACAACCTTCCCATTCCCGATCATCATCCCATTCCCACTCCCCTCAGCATGTGTTCCCTTCTGCCTCGTTTTCTTCTCCTTCTCCTCCACAGTATTTTCCTCCCACCTCTTTCCAAACTCCCTCCTCTACACATGCTCAGGCACCCTCCAGTTCTGACCTTTCCTCTCTCCACACTCCACAGATACGTCCTGCAACCTTTTCCGGGGCTATCATTTTTATTCGGCCTACATGGAGGACAGGGAGGCTAGCATTGCCGGCCCAAGAGCGTCAACACCTCGATGGTACACCTCCTCCTCCAATTTTCAGCAATTATAGTTTGGTTTTTTTTGTTTTATTTATGTTTATATATATATATATATATATATATATATATATATATATATATATTTATAAAATTGCGTTAACTTGACTGTGTGTGTGTGTTTTATTTGTCCATTACAGGGGATCAGCAACCTAGGGCACTGTAGCTGCTGTTAAAGTAAAACTTCCATGCTCTTGGGAGTTTTATTTTCATAACGGCGGTAGTGCCAAAAGTGGCTGAACCTTGAACATTTCATGTTGCATGATCAATAACGGGCAATCAATCTTTTAGCTCCTTATTGAACATATTCCCTATGATTGGCACATGAACAATCAAATGCTTGTTCATGAGTCAATCTTTTGCCATTTCACATGAGCCCTAGTGGGAATCACGATCCATGTGAATCTGCATCATCCCGAATTCATTAGCTACAGAGCGCTGCATTTCAGTTTCGCTCTTTGGTTATTGATTTCCAGATGCCCCTCTCACATAGTGTGATTAGCACAAGGGACACACTGCTGTTAAAGGTGTTGTCTGGGTTCAGAGCTGAACCCGGACATACCCAGAATTTCACACGGACAGCCAGTTTCATGTTCAACAAAACATTTCAAGCTCCAATGCTATCCCTTGCCATGAGCAGGATTGGCCAAGAAAATTCATTTTTTTCTTTACAATAACACACTGCTAGGCGGAGGCTTCTGCCAAGCAGTGTGATGGGTGACGTCATCTTTCCTGATGGCCCTGTTTTACCTGTCATGCCCCACTTTTGGGTCATACTGTTATTCCATCATTGTCATGTATTAGTCTGCATTTGCATTGTATGTAGTTTGTCCCTCTGCTCTGTGCCTCCTGCTTCTCTGCTCTGGCCCCTCCTTCCTCTTACTTCATTCTGGTTCTTTTGTCTCTCAGCTAGTACAGCCATCATGTTTTTTACACCACTGTATTGCACATTTACCAGGGTTTGGCTTGAATAAACTTCATCTGAATACTTTCCACATGTCCTACAGAGGAGTTGAAGCTATCTGACCGTGTCTAAAGGTGCTAAACAGAGGGTCTTACAGATCTGGATGCCATATCTTCTCACAGACTCCATCTTAGACAGCAGCCTCTCTACAAAGTCAGAATAGTAAAAAGCATGATGATATTCAATGCTGAGTAAAAGGATTCTTGAAACCTATCCAAAAGCTGCAGTTTCTACAGAGGAAGATCCTCACTACAGCAGCCAGCCACATAGGCAGAATTACCTCAGTGTGCAGCTACAATCTGCAGCTCACTGCTCCCTACTCTGTATCAGTGATCCCATCCCTGTCTCATCATGGATGAAGGTCACTCCATGCAGTTTTCACAAGATGAAAGTCATCCTCATACAGAACTAGAACAAGATACAGATCCTGACCTGCAAGCTGAGCAAATGACAAAACGTATCAGCAAGCCCACATGGAAAATCATGGAGATCTTACAAGGTAGGAAACATGAAAGTACAGGTCACCTATGCACAAAAGAAGGCAGAGATGGAAGCTGAGGCTGCACAAAAAAAGGCAGAACTAGAAGCTCTTCAGAAACAGTGTGAGCATGCTGTGGCCTTGGCAAGGTTGAAGATTCTGGAGGAAGCTGCCAGTGACAGTTGCAGAAACAGTGATTGTTTAAGTGAAGTAGATGTTGAGGATCCCCTTAAACGCACAAGAGAGTATGTGCTAAGTCAGAACAGCAAATCCTCGAACACCATAGATGCTCCAGGTGACACAGACGTCTCACCAAAACAACAGGATGCAGACTGCCATACTTCACCTTTAATCCAAGCCCAGAACAAAGCACACACGTTCTGTCAGCCTAATTCTACTCCAGGAACCAGAGTTGTTCAGAACCACACATCTAGACATGTCCCATCAGCTGCTCCACAAGCACAGACCAGTATGCCAACCAACGTTTGGACTCCTGGCAACCAAACAGCGCCAGTTGCGCCAGCGCCACACCTCAAATCCTCCAGAATCGGAATCCGTTCCTAGACTAAATGCTTATGCAGACCCATACTACCCTAGACCCTTTGGCCAAAATACTACTAGCAATACCGCCAACACTGTATATCCACCATTTCCTTATCCCAAGTGACAGAGAACGGATATGTCAGATTTTGCATGGCCCGACGTGACCTCACTAAAGATGGCCTCACCAGGTTTGATGACAAACCCGAGAACTACAGAGGTTGGAAATGTGCCTTCAAAACTGCTATTGGTGACCTTGGCATCTCAGCTAATGAAGAACTAAACCTGTTAGTCAGGTGGCTTGGACCACAGTCTACCGAGCGCATCAAGAGACTCAGATCTGTCCACATCAATGATCCTGCTGCAGGTCTCAACGCTGCTTGGGAAAGACTAGAATGCAGCTATGGCAGTCCTGAGGCTATAGAGGATGCTCTATTCAAATAATTACAATCTTTCCCGAAAATAACACACAAGGACAATGAAAAATTCCAAGAGCTCAGCGATCTACTCTTGGAGCTCCCGTTGGCCAAGTTGGACACTCACCTGCCTGGCCTTAGTTACCTGGATACAGCTCGTGGGATTAATCATCTCTAAACTGCCATACAACATTCAAGTAAAATGTACTGCTTTAGGGTCAAAATACAAAAGAGAGAACAACATCTCGTTTCCACCATTTTCTTATTTCTGCGAGTTCATAAGAGTCATTGCCGACACCAAGAATGACCCCAGCTTCTTCTACAGTGAGTCAAGTGGTCCTGCCTCACCTTCTCCAAAAGGTAATAACCAGTGCTCTGGATACAGGATCCGCAGAGGCCCAGTGTTAGCGAAAAAGACTGAAATCCTTCCCATACCCACATTAGCTATAGACAAAGAGAACCAAAAAGAAAAAATTGAAAATCCCAACCGACTATGTCCTTTACATAAGAAACCACATCCCTTAAAGAAGTGCATCGGCTTCAGGAAGAAACCAGTCCAAGAACGAAAGGAGCTTCTAAAGAAGTATGGGATATATTTCAGGTGTTGTGCCTCGACTGAACATCTAGCAAAGGATTGCAAAATTGCTATTAAGTGCATAGAATGTGACTATGATAACCACGTCCAGGCTCTTCACCCATCTCCACCTGTTCCAACAGCATCCACACTAGAGATGAGCGAATCATTCAAAATTTTATTCGCCGAACATTCGTCGAACTTTTCATAAGATTTGTATATTCGACGAATATATTCGTTGAATATGCGTACAAAATATATGTTATTATGTGGCGTTTAGCGAACATTCGCGCACTAATAACGAACGTTCAGTTTTAAAATGTACGCAACTTCTTTGAACACGTACGCATGAGCATACAAATTGCGTACGAAAATCACGGGCTTTGCTGGAGAGGAATGGTGGAGCAGGAGGAACACTCTGAGTCTGACCCCTGGCTACATATGGATACTGTATCAGCAGATGATAGCAGATCATCCGGCTGAGACTGAGATGAGCGTGCCATCCACTCCACTATGTCATCCACTTTCTCCTCCACTACAATTTTGCGCCTTGGTGGGTTAGCCCGGTGGAACACCTGTCAAGTATTGCGAATACTACAAGTAGAAGCTCTGACTACAGGTCCTTTGGCACTGCTGCCCTGTGCCACTTTCTCCTTTTTTTAGAGCTCGAGGTCTGGACCTCTTTTGCTTATCCATTCCAGACATTTTTCACTTCACTCTGTGGCCCTGCAGCTTTTCTTTGTCTTTGTCCCTGTCTCTCTCCCTGTCTCTCTCCCTATATCGCTCCCTGTCTGATTAATTACTAGCCCTGCACTGGCCCTGCACTTGCACTGCACTTGCCCTGCAATATCCCTGATGTGTAATATGGATTCCCTGAACAATTACACCCCAATTTCAACAACACAGGTCTCAGTGTCTCAGAACTTCACACACAGTGCTTCTGCTCTCAGCAGTCGCAGCAGAAGTGATGCGCACGAATAACGAGCTAACAGTAAAAGTTCGCTAATGAATTGAATTCGTATGCAACAGCGTATAGATTAACTTATATGTAGCATTAGCATACAATTTATCGGACAAGTACGTAGCGAATGCATATAAAGTCTTAGGAACATTTTCGAATCTTAACAGAGCGAATCACCTAATATTCGGATTCACTTCACAGCTGAAAATTTCCAAGATTCGATACGAATCAACAAATCGACGAATAGATTTGCTCATCTCTAATCCACACCTTATCCTCCCTCACCAAAGCATGGCGGGGAGAACGCAAATCAAGAAGCAAACTTTACCACAGTGTCATCTTAATGCACAGAAGTCTGCGGAGAAGATATTTGTAACAAGTCCTACTCCAAAATATGCCTGGTCAAGGTATACCCCAAAGGCTATAAAGGTGTACGCTATCCTCGACAACAAAAGCAATCGATCACTAGCAAGATCAGATCTCTTCGATTTGTTTAACCTAAAGGGAGAGTCTTACCCCTACACCTTAGGTACCTGCAGTGGCACCACAGAAGTCTCCGGAAGAAGAGCCAATGGACTTATGCTGGCTTCACACAATGGCAATTTCGAGTTACCTTTACTCATTCTCATTGAGTGCAACCAGATACTCTCTAACAAAGATGAGGTTCCTACTCCAGAGGATGCACTTCAGCATCCTCACCTTAAGAGGATGAAATTCCAGCACTTATCGAGGATGCATAGATCCTTCTTCTGCTAGGGAGAGATATTCTCAGAGTGCACACAGTGCGCAATCAATGGCCACACAATGCCCCATTCGCACAATGACTGGATCTCGGCTGGGTCATCATAGGCAACGTTTATGATGTTTACAGACTAAGTATGGATCAACCCTTCAATTACGTAGGAATATATGTTTTCGTTTCATGGTCAGTCGTCACAAGAAGAACCCGCGGTAGCGCCGCAAACAGCAAATGGTGGGCAGTATTGTTCACCTGTCTCAGCATCAGAGCAGTGCACATCGAGGTGATCGAATTGATGGACTCTTCCTGCTTTATCAATGCTTTACGAAGATTCTTCTCTATCCACGGACCTATTAAACAATTAAAGGTCCGACTGCGGGACAAACTTCGTGGGAGCTTATAATGAGCTGCAAGTAAATGATTTCCTGTCCAAAAATGGATGCACTTGGATATTCAATCCTCCACATTCCCTGCACATGGGAGGATCCTGGGAGCCAATGATTGGATATGCATGCAGAATACTTGATTCAATGCTGCTGGATCATAAGTTGCCACTCACTCATGAGACTTTGGTTACCTTTCTTGCCGAAGTGTCAGCGATCATCAATGCCAGACCTTTAATACCCGTGTCTTCTGATCCAGATGCTCCAACTATTTTGACTCCAGCAACACTTCTTACTTAGAAGATCAGGACTGTTCCAGTTCCTCCAGGGGATTTCGATGATAGCAAAATTTTCAGATGGCAATGGAAACAGGTTCAACACTTGGCTAATGTGTTCTGGCATCGCTGGAAAACAGAGTATTTGTGTACACTCCAAACCCGTCAAAAATGGCAAACTACCAAACCTAACCACTAGGTAAGCGATCTTGTTCTTCTAAAAGATAAAGAAGCCGATCGCAACAAATGGCCTATGGGATTCATCGCTAAGGTCATGCCTAGCGATGATGGTAAGATTCAGAAAGTGGAGGTCAAGGTGACTAAAGGTGGATCAGCTCGAGTTTTCCTCCGTCCAATTACCGAATTGGTTCTTCTCCTTCCCAAAGAAGTGGACTCATAGAAGAGACCTTGCTTCTTGGCTTCAATCGCCGATAGTGCCTTTCCCATCATGGACTGTCATCTACAACGTGGACTTTAGTCGTCCTCATTCGTTGTTATGGGTTGGTGGAAGTTTTTGCAATTGCGGCTTCCCCAATCCGAAAATGGGTTATTTCTACAATTCTTCTGTGGATTACCTTTTCTTCGTTTGAACTCAGGACTAAGTTATAACATTGTTTGTTATTGTTCTTTCTCGTTTTACATTTCAGGTCAAAGGACTTTTTGGCTAATATTGTTATTGTAATTGTGAAATCTTCTAGATTACAGATGGGGAGTGCCATGCCCCACTTTTGGGTCATACTGTTATTCCATCATTGTCATGTATTAGTCTGCATTTGCATTATATGTAGTTTGTCCCTCTGCTCTCTCATTCCTGCTCCTCTGCTCTGGCCCCTCTTTCCTGTTACTTCATTCTGGTCCTTCTGTCTCTCGGCTAGTACAGCCATCATGTTTTTTGTACACCACTGTATTGCACATTTACAAGGGTTTGGCTTGAATAAACTTCATCTGAATACCTTCCACGTGTCCTACAGAGGAGTTGAAGCTATCTGACTGCGTCTAAAGGTGCTAAACAGAGGGTCTTACAGATCTGGATGCCATATCTTCTCACAGACTCCATCTTAGATAGCAGACTCTTTACAAAGTCAGAATATTACCCCTGCCATAGCCGCTTCAAAGGCTAGGGCAGCGCTAAAGCACACCCATCAGTGCAGGTGACATCACTGGGCTCACTGATGGGCACAAGCCTCCGCCAGGCGGTCCTATGGAGAGCCCTGGATGTTATTCAAATCACAATAAAATGACTTTGGCCAACACAATTCAGCTCATCTGGCAGTAGATGGTCATAATTCGCGACAGTCATGCGCATATAATCGAAGAATTTTTTGGGATGAGCTCCAAGTACAGGACTGAAAAAATGCCTCTGGTCATCCTTTGAGAAGTAATCGGGTGGACCCAAAACTGGCGTCTTTTTCTTTCCTGGTCACGTCTTCTCCATCTAGCTTTCAGGATTAGAAACCTCAATCGCAGACGTAAGTGTGCAGGCAACATGGTCCCAAAACACAAATACATTTTAAAAGAGGGTTGTACACTTTGAGACATGCCTCCACCTTTAAAACGGATCCGCTAAATGGAAGCCCAGACATAAGAAAACGGAACAAACGGATCCGCTTTACAGACGGATCCGTCCAAAAGGTTTCCGTTCACCTCCGTTTCACTTCTTTGCGTGACGGATCCGTTTCAAATGGATCCTTACAACACAAGTGTGAAAGTAGCCTAACTCTACAGCTAATAGAACGGATTAGATATGACTCTTGGTGCATTACACAGCTATATACAAGGCGATAAATTGTAGCAAAATCTGTAGTTCTGCAGTCTCCTACGCTCTCCCTCCACTCTCCCTCTCCAATATTGTACTAGACTCTATGTTAATTAGCAGTTTGCAGCAATACTGTGCCTAGTGAATGAACGTATTGTCACACCTCTCCCTAGGCTCTGCTCACAGGAAAATGCCGACATGTGCATCCGCCATTTTAAAAAAACTGATTTGTTACCATGGAGCGCAAGGAAATTCGGATTTGTTTAGAATCAAAGTTTTCCTAAACTTTAAACCGTATTCTTGTTTAGATGCTTCACTTCACTCAATACTACAGGCAACCCGACCCAGGCAATTCCCAGAGAGGGAGATGTGGATAGCTTACCTAATTTATAGCAGCAACACCTGTGCGAAATATCCTCTGGGATAAACTCAGAAAGGGTCAGATGCTGGAAAAATGTCCAGATTTCAGATAGTTTACTTTGTTTGTCCTGAAAGGATTCCTGTGAAGTGAATTTGTGATATCAAGGAATCTAGAGCCATGAGCAGTAAACTCTCTAGGGAGACATGCTTTATGAGCTTCCCAAACCATTGGAAAAAGGATCTCCTCTGTAGCACTGATTCAAAAGCAAAAGGCAAGCCTAGAGATAAAGTCCCGCAGAGTCTCCTCTCTTCCAAAAAGTGCCTCATTGAGACTCCAAAAATATACCCTCTTCTCATTACCCAAAATGGAAAGATGCAATTTAGGGCTCATGCACACTGCAGTTGCCAGGCCGTGGCCATATTGCGGTCTGCATATTGCAGGTCCGCAATACATGGGCACCGGCCATGTGCACCCTGCATCATGGATCGCGGACCTATTCACTTGAATGGGTCCTCAATCCCAGAGATGCCGAACGGAGGCACGAATCGGAACTCCATGGAAGCATGTACTAATTTTGTGTGGTATGGACCGTGGGATGTGGATCGCGGACCCCATTCAAGTGAATGGGTCTGCGATCCGAATGCGGCGGCACCAATGTCAGTTCCTGTGTGTTGTGGACTGCAAATTGAAGTCCACAGCACGGGCACTGACCTCACACGTTCGTGTGCATGAGCCCATAAGGGGATATAATCAAGATGCTGGTAATTATTATTTGCCTGAGAATAGAAAGTAAAGTCCCTTGTGTCAGGATAGACTATAAGCCATGCTTGCACCAAACGCATGCCAGAAAGAAAGATGTTTAGCTGTCTTAGGCTAAAGCAGGAAACAGCTGAATGTGCTGTAGAAGAATCTTGAAGAGGGTTGAAAGTGACTTTAAAGTTACCCTCACTAGCAATATGCTCTTCCTAAATGTCCAAAATTGCTTTGGGGTGGATAACTTAACAGCCAGGGTACCTGACTGATATTTGAATCATAAAGGTTTGCAATCGTGACTAAAGTATTACCCACTAGCCCTTTAAGAAAAAGGAACTTGCCAGTTTCATCCGAAATCTGAACCACCCTTAATGAAAAAGGAAACTTTTTTTATGGCAATACTAACTCTTCTAGAGGGCGTGAGAACTCGAAATGAGTGAAGTTTTGAAAAATTTGATCCAGCCAATTTGCCAAAGTTCGCAAAGAAATTTGATTTGTTACGAATTAATTTGTTATGAGTTGCTATAAATCCAGTGTACTGGTATGTTAGAGTGGCTGAGGGAATGTATAGAGGCGACTGCTGCAGTGAGCCTGCTCTATACGGCAGTAACAGTGACAGTAGTGTCCCCATGACACAGTAGGGAGGTTGTCAGCAGCAGTAGCGATGCACGCGGCGGTATATGACACCTGCCTTTAATACTGAGGCACACTAACTTTATCTCTAACAAAACTGATTAACTGTCGGTGCACTGCACAATGATGCACACGGCGATCCTCTCTCCTTGCGCTTTCCCTGCAGTCTCCCTGCAATCTCCCACTCCAATATTGTTCTATTAACAATTTGCAGCAACTAGCGATTGTTATGTCTCTCCCTATGCTTAGCTTGCAGTAGTAAACTATTACTTCACCAAGAACCTAAAACGGTTGTCTCACTTCAGTAAGTGGCATTTATCTTGTAGAGAAGGTTAATACAAGCCACTTACTAATATATTGCTATTACCCATATTGCTTCCTTTGCTGGCTGGATTTATTTTTCCATCACATTATACACTGCTCGTTTCCATGGTTACAGGCCACCCTGCAATCCATTAGTGGTGGTCGTGCTTGCACAATATAGGAAAACACACTAGCCCATGGTCCCAGCCACTAGAGAGGCTGACGCTTTTTCCTATAGTGTGTAAGCACGACCACCACTGATGGATTGCAGGGTGGTCTGTAACCATGGAAATGGGCAGTGTATAATGTGATGGAAAAATGAATTCAACCAGCAAATGAAGCAATATGGATAATAACAATATATTAGTAAGTGGCTTGTATTAACTTCCTCTACATGATAAATGCAACTTACTGAAGTGAGACAACCCCATTAGGCAAGGGAGAAGTAGACAGTGATGACAGAGCAGCTCCAGCAGGATCATTTACTCTCAGTACCACTGATTTTATAGTTCATACTACATGAAAAGTAAAAAAAAAAAATAACACAATATAGACGTGCAAATACAAATGAAAAAAAAAAAAAAAAAAAAAAGAAAAACTCATGACACTGCTTAGACTCAGCCCCTCTGTGTGTCAATAAGAGAGAGTGAGTGTTCAGAGTGTGTAAGTTCAGTTTTTGTGCTAAAAATCCCTACATGTGTGCTGAAGATGCTATAGGTGCTGCTGCACTGCTTTTCAGCTCTCTCATACTTTCACCATGACTCGTTGGATCTGAACTACTATAGATGGTGCTCCTCCGCCCAGTCTTTTGTATCTCATTGAACTAGACTGTCAGAATTCATTTGAGGAGCATGTTAGTTCAGTAGTTCATCCTGTTTAGTCAGTTCACAAGTCACAGGCTCCCTTATGAGCAGGCAGTAGGCTGTATTGGAGTTTTGTTCACTCCACCAAATATCATCTGCCTGTTCTTTTTCATACTGCTGGACAATAATAAATATATTATATGACCCTTTTAATAAAACTATAACTCCAAAGAGCTGTAAATCCTGTGTGTAACAGAGCAGATCTGCGCTTCTAATCACTTTTTAAGCAGCATCACAGAGCCAAAGAAAGAATGAACTAGATGAACTAAACAAACTAATCTATTGAACTAATCTTTCAGGTGAACTAGAGCAGAACGAATTAATCCCCAAAATGAACTATATTTCCCATCACTAGCTCGCAGGACAATGGCGGAGACTGCGTGGGACGATGCTTTTATAATGCCTTATTCACACGGTCAGTGTTCAGTGATTTTCATCCGTGATTGTGAGCCAAAACCAGGTCCAGCGGTAAATACAGAACAGGTGAAGATCTTTTCCTTATACCTTATGTCTGTGGAGGCTCCAATCCTGGTTTTGGTTTACAATCACTGATTGAAATCACTGAATGAATACTGACGTGTGAATAAGGCTTAAGGCTGCGACATCAAAGGGCATAGCTACCTAAGGATTGGCTGGCTGCACGGCATTATGGGTAATCTTACGTTCCCGGGCTCCTTACTTTGACTTTGTAACACGTGAAGCCAGCCTTTTAGGAAAAACTGATTAGTTACCACGAAGCATGAGGAAATTTGGCTTAATTGCGAATCAAAGTTTTCCTAAACTTCGGACCGAATTCCACTTCGGATACTTTGATTCACTCAACACCAGTGACAACCGTTACAGCTGTGGAGCCATCTATCAAAATAAATATTGGTAAGGGAGGGAATACTATGAATCTTAATGTGGGTTTCATGAAACAAAGCAAACAAACAGCTTCATGATTTGAGAGCACTTCTGAGATACATTTAACCCTTAGAGGACCCTGAGATTTTCCATTTTTGCGTTTTCTTTTTTCACTCCCTGCCTTCCCATAGTCCTAAGTTTTTTATTTTTCCATTCACATAGCCTTATTAGGGTTTTTTGTGTGGGACAAGTTGTACTTTCTATTGGCGCCATTTATGGCTGCATACCATGTAGTGGCAAGCGAAAAAAAAATCCAAATGGGGTAGAATTGGGAAAAAAAGGTTTTATTTCTTTATTTTTTACATCGTACAGTATGAGGTAAAATTGACCTGTTATCTTCATTCTACAGATCAGTACGGTTACAACAATACCACAAAGGAAATTGAGAGGAAATTGTTATCACCATATTCTGATCTCTATAACTTTTTTTGTAGTTATGTGTACAGGGCTGTGTGAGGGCTAATTTTTGTGGGGTGATCTGTACATTTCAGTGATACCAATTTTAAGTGTGTGCGACTTTTTGATAACTTTTTATAACAAAAAATTATTAGGGACAAAACTGTCATTGCCCATTGTGTTCATTGATGACTCTATAGCCATCATTGAACACTTAATATTCAATATAACGATACAGTGCTGCCACTAGTGGCCTGTATTGGTATATTCATCTAATAGACCCCGAAGTCTGCTTGAGGCTTCGGTCTATTAGAATACTAGAACAGGTTCCTTGATCTCAGCCGGCGAACTCTGCTCTGATGCCATGGTCACATTTGACCATGGCATCTGAAAGGGAAAATATATGCGATCACCCTTATGGCTGATCGCATACATGTGCTGCGGATGTCTGCTATTTAAAATAGCAGAAACCCGGTGGCTATGGTTCCTGCTGCACGTGCGAGCAGTTACAATGTTTAGAGACCGGACTTTCGCCGTACACATATGGCGGAAGTCCTCAAGGATTTAACCCATTAACTTTAAAGTATTATACAGTTAAATCACCCATTATCATGGGAACTGTGTGAAAGTGACATAATCACAGTGTCTGTGCCTCTGAGTATGTTACAAGTGACCATTAGAAAATAAACTACAACAACTCGTGCTCAAAGTGCTGCATAACTTTAGTGCAGAACATTTTCATAACTAGATGTGCATTTCCAGAGAAAATACATAGTGTCTGAAAATGGTGCATTATAGACTGATGCTTCTTTCATGTTTTTTAAAGACATTGTAATTTCTGGATCTGCATATATTTTATCTTCATTGAAATCAATAATGTGTAGTCCAGAAAGTGAAGTAGTCCTACTAAGAGCAACATATGCCATACCTGGCTCGAAAATACGCTGTAGTGAAACTACTACAGAAGATGTAGTCATGCCCTGCACTTTATGTGCTGTACAGGCAAAAGCAAGTTTAATGTGAAACTGGTGAGGAACAATGCCTTTTCGGCGCAGTGGCTCTTCAACTCTCTCAATATACACCAAATTACCTCCTGGTGTACATGTCCTGTTGTGATTCCTCTATCCAGCATTTGGATTATCTAGCTCAACACCAAGCTTGCTTACAACTGTATTTCCATCTTTGACCTGGGTAACAATTTTGACAATTTTTCCAAATGAACCATTCACTAGTCCACCCTCCACATCTATGCTTCTAATCAGTATTACATGAGCACCCTCAGCAACTTGCAACCTGTCTAGTAAATCCCCTTTATGACTTTCAAAGGGTGTTTTCTGTTTTTCCATACTTCCTGTTTGGAGATCTTTTTTGTAGTCATGTGCATCAAGGTTGATCATTTCAGAATGCAAAGAAGATATGATGGCTGTATTATGCTGGTCTACCTCTTTATTTGTGGCAAACACATAGAGGACATCCTTTGGACAATTTTCAAGTTGAGTCACAGCCTTAGAAATTAAGGCTCTGTTTGCATCAGATAATGACTCACCCTTGCCCTTTAATTGAATTCTGTTCAGGAATTCTGCAAATGCTATATCCTCCTTTTGTCGCATAATTTCTGTAAGGGTAACTACCTAATATAGATCTTGCCAGAAATCAATTACGTGCTCTTCAAAAACACAGAGAGGTTTAGCTTTACCTGGAGGTGGCAACTGATAAAAGTCTCCCACTGCTAAAACAGACATACCTCCAAAAGGTTTTTTGATACCTTTAATATCTTGTAGCCTCCAGTTGATATAAGCAAACAGTGGCTTGGAGACCATGGACACCTCATCAATAATAATTATTTGAGCATTTGACAGTGTTGCTCTCACTTCATCAAGACAGTTTCCCAGGCACTGATATGGAGGTTTAAGGCTTCTTGGAAGTTTCAAAATGGAATATAAAGTTTTGCCTGAAATGTTGAAGGCTGCTATGCCAGTAAAAGTTGAGAGTAGGATAGTGGATATAGAAATGTCACTTTCCTCTGAAAACCTGGGAAGTCTGTGAAGTGTCTTTGATGCCTCTGAATAGATACATTTAATGAGGTGTGATTTACCAGTCCTAGCTCCACCAGTCACAAACAGAAAAAATTGTTCAGGATTTTGTCCACATACACGTCTTACACACCAGTTACGCACTGTATAGAAAATAGATGCCTATGTTTGATTCAGATTCTGATACATCTTTCTCAACAAAGCAGGATCTACAGCAGGGCCTTCAAATTTTGCTGATGTGCTATATTTGTGGGACTTTTGCTGTATTCCGGGACA